>JAOEGS010011371.1:0-35107 GCA_025447755.1 Corythornis vintsioides | reverse complement strand
AGAAAATATGAGGGGAAAAAAATAAAACGGATTTTTACCTTGTTTTGTGGACTGAAAAGATTGCCTGAAGTTTTAACAGAGTTGATGGAGAAGTTGTGGGGTTAAAAGCTGGATGAGCCTCCCATGGGATGGGAAGTTGCTGGTGACCACTTGTCTGTTAATCAGAAATGGTCTTCTGGGAAAAGTTGTATGACAACCTTGTGACAAAACTGCCCTTTACTCCACAATGACAGTTCATGCTGGGTTGGTTTTTTTAGGAATAGAAGGGACAGGTTCTCCAGGGGGGTAAAAAAAAACCCACAACACAGTAGGATCAGTATTTTAGGCCATGAGACTTTTCATTTTCCCTTGCAAGTAGCTATCTGCCTAAGGGTTACTGATTTAGTTGGGATCTGGGAAACAGAAATTTATGTCCATTCTTAATTTTTGAGTTAATGCAAAGAATCGAGTGGTTGATTAGCTTTTGGAGTAATTACTGCAGGAGGAAGACAATGGATGGAGCATCCCCAAGAACTAGTCATGCATCTTATTGCATGATACCTATAGTAACCAATTTAATTGACTGACATTGCTTTTTATAGGATTCAGTGCATGCAGATCCAAGGGCTAGATTTCCAAGTACCCAAAATCTGAAGACAAATTCTATTTGACTAAAGGGCCAGACTAAGTGCTCAGTAACCAGGGGCTCTGCTGAGGGCTGGATTTTCAAAAGGCCTCATCCCTTAGACAGCAGTTTGGAAAACCTTGCAGAGTTTCGGTGTGAGCCTGGCTTTAGAAACTTTTTATATCTTCATTGAGCACAAAGGGACAGACTGGCTTGTAAGTTCATGCCTTCATTAGGAGGAACTGAATCCTATTGATTTCCCCAACCTCTCCAGTGTGTGACCCCCCTTAGCACCATCCTTAAAAGCCCTGTCATGGCAACGAGGGCAGCGACCTCAAGGGCTGGGGAATGGGATGTGGCATGAGGTGAAGAAGTGACATCCTCTGCTGATTGGCAGATTGCCCCATAATAGGAAAGGGGTGTGGAGGGGGGGAGCTTGATAAGTCAAGTGGCTTGATTTATAAGTGAACTTGCTCTAAAGCAAACACAATGCCGTATGTGTCTCATTTGCCAGTGAGATCATCTGTTTCTTTGTTAGGGAAGAAAATGTGTTTCCGTTCCAAGTTCAGGGCCACTCGGGCAATTTACATGACCAAATAAAGATGAGGTTTAGCAGCACTAAATAAATAAAATACAACCTTAAGTGGCCACCAATGAACAGAGCTGCTCCAGTGGAAGAGTGCTGGGATGGGAGCCAGGTGGCTGCTGTTTGCCATGCCTGCCTGGGATTCCCTGTCCAAGCGCTGCTCGGATGCCTCTTGCTGAGGTCAGGTTTATGGTCATAGCAAAACATACACTGGGAGATGAACCAGCTATGCTACAGATGAACAGCAGGGCAGAGAGCATGAAGTAAATCTCTGCCTTAGCCATGGTATTTACAGAAAGGAGCTGAGCTGTTGCCAGAACAGATTGAGGCTGACTAGGGCAGTGAATATTCATCTCTTGCTAAAAGCAGTGGACATCTTGTTTCTGATGCCTCTAACCAGCTGTATCCCATAGCTGTTCAAATACATTACATGGAGTCATTCCTCATTTTCTCCTCTTTGAGATTAGGATCCAGCCACCCTTTATTTCAGTGCTTCTAGCCAGGGGGCAGGTGCATAAAACATCTCCTACAATGTGATGTTAGAAATTCCAGTGCTTTGCATCTGGATGTGTTTGGTCCTTGGGTTTCACCTCTGCTGTCCCCAGGAATTGCCATGAACTCATAGCTGAGTCACAGTTACCCTTGCCTGGGCTCAGCAGGTGGGAGGTAGTTGTTCAGTGATGTTATTAGAACTATTTTTATTAGCTCAGCATTTAAAATGCTAAGACCTGGCTATTTGTGGTAGCTGACTCCAGGTCCTTGAGTAATTATATTGGTTATTCAGATGTTACAGGATTTCTCAAGTGTATCTCAGGAGTAGGAAGTAAATCTCTCCAGAGAAAGCTCCAGCTCTCTAAAGAGATTGACCTCACTCTCCAGGTGTCTGTCTCTCTGCATTGACCATAATGGAATCTAATCAAAGTGCTCTGGTTAAATACTGAATGTTAGGCAAAATTTGGGTTGGGAATTGGACCTGTTGAGGGTAACACATCAGCATAATTCTTCCTAGTTGACAGATAAGAGACTGAACTAATATGCCCAAAGCAAAACAAAGTCCATGGCAGATTTAGAAGCTGATCATGGGTGTTCTGGAGTCCAGTTATGGCCTTGGCTGTTTTCATGCCCCTGCACCTGGATGATGCTTTGAACTCTTCAATCAAAATATGTATTTCTAACATTTTAAGATATCCATGTGCATATATATAAATATATATTAAACTACATCTGCATTTCCTGATGCCATAATTACCAGGTGTTACTGAAATGTACAGTTTTTCACAAAAAAAGGCTGATAGGTTCAACCCAGCTTTGGCTGATGCTGGATTGGAACTAAATCCTCCGAGAATGATTGAGTCCAAAGACCTCACCTGTCTCATGAAGCTGTGGAGCTGGAAAAGGCTGGAGGCTGGGAAGATATCAGGGGAAAGGGTCCCTGCAGAGCTGCCCTGGTGTCTTTACTCCTTGCTGGACATCTGTGCTGGCCGTTGACAGGGGTGAGATGATGAATTAAATGGACCTTTAGTGTGATCCAGTACCTGTGCTCTTGGGTTATAGTGAAAAAATATTTACTATCTGAGGAGCTCAGCCTAATCCTGATGGACCCTTCCCATGTCCCAGAAATCAGCTACAAGTTGACAACACAATTTATCCCAGAAAGAGCAAAAAGAGCCTCATTGGGCTCTTGTGAGATTATCAAGAAGCACGAAGCATGAATTCAAACTTTTGTTCAGCTTTCCAATGACTGCAGTGCCACGAATGCTCAAGGATCCAGCATCATAGGATATTGTGATGCTGATAAATTTAAAAGAATAAGACTCTTTTTATCGTAAACAGCTAAAGAGTCCCACAAATCTCATTGAGAGGCATGGTTCTGATTATAGATCTGTAGCATGTTTGCTGTGATAAAAAGCAGAGCTGCATCAGGTGATCTTGTTAATGCAGTATTTGTGCACTGGGGTAGTAGATGCAGCTGGAGCTCCAAAAAAAAAGTAGTTTTTTAAAACTTAAATCAGCAGTTCTATTTTACTAGCAATTATTCATTTATAAACTGTAGTAGAGGAGTAGCTGGAATTGGAGGCAAGACCTGCCATTCTGGAGGTTGGGAAGGACTATAAAATGAGACACATGTTCCACTCCCAAGGCAGATGTCCTTTCCCCTTTGACTCTCCTCAACACCTGCTGCACCTTAGACATATGCTTACTTTCAACTCGACTTAATTTGGACATAAACATCACTTAATGTTTAACATGTGCTCTCAGGCTTTGCTGGCTAAAGATGGAGTCGGGGCTGTGCTTAAAACTTTCCTTGAATTGCCCTTCTAAAGAGTTTCTTTTAAGGGTGGTGAGAGACAACACAGAATGTTTGAGGTTGGAAGGGACCTCTGGAGATTGAGTCCAACTCCCCTGCCGGAGCAGAGTTGCCTAGATCAGGTCACACAGGAACAGATCCAGGTGGAGTTTGAAAGTCTCCAGAGAAGGAGATGCCAGAATCTCCCTGGGCAGCCTGGTCCAGGCTCTGTCACCCTCACCATGAAGAAGTTTCTTGTTACATTTCCATGGACCCTCCCATCTTCCAGCTGTAGCCATTGTCCTGTGTCCTATCACTGGATGTCCCTGAGCAGAGCCTGGCTCCATCCTCCTGACACTCACCCTTGACATGTTTATAAACATGAATGAGGTCACTCCTCAGTCTCCTCTTCTCCAAGCTCACGAGCCCCAGCTCCCTCAGCCTGTCAGGGAGATGTTCCCCTCTGTCAGAACCCCAGGTCACTGTGCAGTGAGATCATTCTCAGGGTTCACTGCAGCTATGGATGATGGGACTTCTTACACAACTGGTTTCCAGTTTTCTTGACTTGGTTCCCTTTGGCTGCAATTTCTGCAGCTCGAGTGTGTGTCTGAGCTAAGACAACTGTGAGTCTAAAGGTGTTTTGAGTTGGGGGAAAAAATACATGAAGAAAACCATAGTCTTTACTTAGCTCACCTGTCCAGTCCCCAGTAGGTCTAAGGATTTACAAGGAGCTCTCCCGAGAACAGACATCCTGTTTTGGTTGGTTTGTTTTTTTCTTATGGGGCTAAGTTCAGCAGCTTGTTGGATCAAACAGGGAGCACTTACTTGTTTCAGATACTAAATTTAAAGGTTGATGGGGAACTTGGGGATTTATTTATTTTTTTTCTGCTGAAGTTTTAGTTTTTTGCAAACTGAAGAGAAGACGTGGTGCATTAAATATCAGGTAATCATTTTATCTTAGAAAATGTAATTTGCTTAAAATGAAAATTATTCATAGGTTTAATCAGGCAAAAATGTATTTTGTGAAGGAAGCTCAGTTGGAGGTTTTACATCACTGAGGTACAAACATAAGCAGTTCTAGTTTGTACCTGTAGAGTGAATTTTTTTTTTTTTTTGTCTTCCATTTGCACAACATTAAATACCAAAAGAAAATAATATACAAGTTCACATCAAAAGCTACTTTCATCCTTTTGGGTCTGTGAGATGCCTTTGGCATCTAGACATCAGTCTGGTTTCTTGGCTCTTTGTTATCAGCCACATGGCACTGTTTAGTCAGCTGCTCTCTCCTGTGATGCATCCAAGTTAAGTTTGTGCCTTGGAAAGGCAAAATTGCAGGAATTCCCACCATCTTGGAAATGCAGCTTGTTCTTCCAGGCTGCACCTGTCTTGGGCAATGACCTCAGGGCTCACTAAAGGGGTTCTTCCAATAAATGTAGCTACTGCACTTTAGTCTAGATCACATTTGAAGAGGCATTTTCTGTGTCCCAGAGTCATGTGTCCCACTGGTGTGAGCTCTCTGTGACTTTGCTTTCTTCAGCCCAGATAATCCTGAACTTGGACCTGCAAACCTGAGCCACCCTCAAGCTGAGTGAGGCTTGAAACTGAGCCAGCTCCTGTTCTCATGGATAGTCCTTGAGGGACACAGTGAGCTCTCCAGGTCCTAACTACAATGTACAGGTCTCTCTGCTCTGGGGGAGGTGTCTGAGGTGCAGGTGGGAGTTTGGGGCTGTTTGCAGATGCTCATTCAGACTGTGTGGCCAGGGAGGTCGCTGGTATCTTCTCATGCCTGTGTCATCCCTTTCAGTAAATGTGTTGCAGATCCCCTTGCTGATGGCCTGAAGGGATGCACTGGGAGCATTAAAAACACCTTTGGGGTGAAGCCTGGTAGCTCTGCATCCCCCAGTCTCTGAGCCAGAGCCTGCAAGACAGCTCTACCTGAACCAGAGGTAGTGGTGGTTCTCCAGAGCCAGCCTGCCCAGACTCACAGAGGCCAGAGGTTGGACTTTGAGCAAAAGAATATGGATGGCACTGGATGGACTGAGGGCCAGAAGGGCTCGGTGGGGTTGTGACATGTCAGGACACATTGGCCCCGTGCAGCAGGCAGTGGCATGGTGCCAAGGGGATGCAGTGTGGGGCCCAGTGGCTTGCATCTGCTGAGACAGAACCTGGGAATCCCCAGTGGGGCCAGCTTCTCCCCCTTCTCATTGCTTCTTCCAGAAAATGGCTAATGTAAATAAATTGTCTGTTCTCATGTGATTTGGCATCTGAATGGAAACACTTGTCTGGGTGCCCCCACCAGCCCTGCTCCCTCCCTCCCTTGGTGCTTTTGCTAAATGAGCCTTTCTTGCTCAACCTCAGCTCAACACAGAGTTATTCCATTGGTATTTCCCTCTTGGACTGATAAGGAGCTGAAGGAGCAGGCTCTAAAGCTGGTGACATAGACCAGCCCTAATAATGTCCAGGAGCTAAAAGGTTCCCCAAGCCCTGCTTTGTGCAGCAGATAAATATTGGGCAGGGACCCAGGGGATGCCCAAAAGCTGCATGCCAGGCTGGGTAGGGTATCACTCTGGGCATCTGTAGGAGCTCAAACTTGTTAAAAACTGCTTCCTTTGTGCTAGCAACAGTCTGGCAGTATCCATGGTGGTCCCTGCAACTCCAGTCTTAACATTATAGACAGTAAGTTACTGAAGAGGGAAAAGAACATATATTTAATAACATAATTTCATTAAATGATAATAGAAACAGATTATTGCAGGGGAAAAAAATACTCATACAAATTCATTTTGACCAGGTCACTCTAACTTCAGCTTGTTTTGCACAGAGAAGAAGAGAGGTGGGAGGTCGGGTGTTGCAAAATGTTTCACATGCTTCCAGTTGGAAAAAATAAATATTAGAGCAATTACAATGGCCCTCGTTAAAGAAGGTGGTGGAAAAATATTGTCACCCTCCTCACGATGTGCATTTCCTCTGCTGCAGGATAATCAGCCAGTGAGACATCCTTAATCCTGGTGGGTTATTTGTGGTTGCACCTGCCTGAACTTTCTCTCTCTTGATTAACATTTGATTAAATCCACTTTTAAAATGCCAGGTGACTACAGCACTGGGACACACACACACTTGCAGAGAGTGTTTTCCTCTCCATCCTGATTGCATCTGAATTAATTATGCAAAGTGCAGTGACAGGAACAATATTGATGTTACAGAAGTTTATGAGGTTGATGTGGTCATTCAGAAGGGGGCTGTGAGCAGCTTCACATGCTTCAGCTCTGGCCTTCCACCAGGAGAAAATGTCATTTCATTATTATTCAGATTTGGGTAATTTCTTTCTGGGAGAGAGGTAGTTTTGCATTCTCATTAGCTTTGACATTTGCATGTGTTAATAGAGTTCTTGCTTGGTTTTAATCCTCCATTCCTTCCTTCCTTCCCATTGCAAATGGGAGCGTGGTAAAAATCAGGGAGTTGGGCTGGGGGCCTGAAAACTTTCTAGACTGTGTTTTGGACCTGTTGTGCCATCTTATGCTGGTGAAGACCTGACCACAGGCAAGCTGATGTGAGAAGGTGTTTCCTCTCCCCATGGACACAGCTGCCACCACCTCTCTCAGCCCTACCTCACTTCATGAGCCATCCTTTACCTGTTCCAAAGGGGAAGAAGTTCCAGTTTCATCATTAGGACATGTAGCATTCATCACATCTGTTAGATTTACTGTCTTTTTTTAAGCTGAACTGTATGCATGACCACAGTGCCTCAAGCCTATCCCAAGTTTGTCTGTCCTGTGGAAATTAGGAGTAAATCCTGACAGGAACACACCTCTTAAGAGTATAATCCATGTTCAAGTACAGTTATCTCCAGCAGCAGGGCTAATGGGCCCCCTTTTCAGCAGGCTGTGGTGTGATGGAGGGACTAAGCAGGAGCTCTGCAGACAGCCTGGGATCAGAGGGGGCTGCTGGCATCAGTTTGGCAGAGGGAATGGGAAGGTGGATAGTGTGCTCTGGCTTTGGGCAGGGTTTGTTAAGCCTAAGATCTCTGAACACCCATCTCTGCTGGATGGGGCAGAGATTTGCATCTTCAGCACCAGTTAATATTCTACACTGCACAACTTCACCAGAAAAATCCAGCCTTGTGGTGTTGCCCTTGCACAGACAGTCACTGGCTCACATCCAGTTAGTCTACCTTGATGGTCTTTCATGGTTTATGGTGTGGGTCACTCAGCTTCTCACAATCTGATATACAATAGATAAATTATGGGAAATTTTGTTGTTTTGTTTTTTTTTTTTTTAAAAAAAAAAAAAAAGCCTTAAAGCTGTTTTCTCAGGCCTCATGAACATCTGTTTGCTGTGATTTTTATTTTATTATTACTATTATTTTTCCCTACTAACAGGTGTTTGTGCAGGATTTGCTTAAAGTTGTGGTTCAGGGAATCACTGTGGTGCAGCAGAGTAAGAGGAAGAATTAAAAGGCTGCAGTGTCCTTATTTTGTAGATAAATTCCACTACAGGAGGTGTGTTGTACTTTTTAAACAGCTTTATAAAAGGACTTCAAACCACAGGTGTCCATTAGGTGTGTGAATTCCAGAGGAATCTCTATGACTATGCCACCAGAGGAAAACTCTCCTCCTGTCTTTCCAAGACAGTGGTTGAAAGCTAGTGAAAATAAACATAATTATTATCACCACACACAAGGGGTGGTGAAAAGCAGGATTTCCCTTCTAGGGAAAGAAATGTGTTTGTACTCTGAGTTGAATTAAAAAAAAAAAAAAAAAAAGGTAACACTTAGAAGGTTTTGGAACAGAAATTCTAGCCTGCTCCAAAATGAACCTTGATGGAAATCCTACTGTGTTTCCCTCTTCAGGGTGACCAAACACTGCCAGGCACTGAAGATAGATTGGCCATCATGCAGAGGTATCATCTGTGCATTAGAAAAGCAAATGAATGCTATTAGAAAAAATAAGGATGGAAATTCTAACAATGATCTTGCAATGTTCAAATGATTGAATCTGAATTTTCCCTTCCAGTAATTTTGTCAAAGCTGACATCTTCTGTGAGAGATCCTGGAGCTAAATCAGCATTTCCCAAGAGAAAAATAATGCTTAAAAAAAACCCTTATTTAATGAGGCAGATTCAATGCACATCTTGAAAATTAATAGTTGTTTTGGTTTGTAAGAGAAGAGCAATGTGGAATTTAATAGCAGAACGTTCTAATGAAGTGCATCTTTTAATCACTAAATTACTGTGATTCTGGTTCACCATCTTTTCTTCACTTCTTGCAGCAGCTGAGTACCAGCTGGGCTGGAAACACTCGGGTTGATGTAACTGAATGCAGACAGCTAATTTGGTGGTGTTTGAACCTACTTTGTGCTTGTCTTTATCTTTTACTCTCATTTTCACATGGCCTCCTGCTACACACCATCCCCTAGATGGTAGGACAAAGAGAGCTCTGATGAACACACTTTCATTTGGGGGGTTTGCAAGGGTGAGTAGCTGAAGGATTGTTTTCATTACTGACATCCTGCTGCAGTAAAAGTTCAAATTTAATACATATGACAATTGTTACATTACTTAATGCACTGTTTGCCTTCTAATTTAGCTTGAGCTTGCCTTGTTGTTTGCTATGTTAGAGGAAGGCTGCAATTTAGCTCTTTGGCACACCCTCCTTATCATCACGTGTACTTTAATATCACAGGCTGATGGAGCCTCCAGCTGCAAGACGTCATGGGATAGCAATCTCATCAGCTTGTCCTAGCTGACTTAGGGGGGGGAAGGATGCATCTGGTGTCAATTTTGTCAGACCTCTCCATCACAGTTTGGCAGGCGTTGTTGTTTAGGGGACTGTGGGTGCACAGGATGCCACGTGCTGTGCTGGGGAGACAGGTGCCCGGGCACTGGGTTGTGATCTCAGTGCGTGGAGATCGGTTGTGTGGTGGTGAGCTGCATCTGTCCTGGTTTTCTAGGTATCTAGGAGGATACCTTCATGCAACACTTGCTGCAATATCATTGGAGAACAGCAGGAACAAGTGCTGTATTCATCCTGCCTTCTGGGAGCAGTTCCCAGCATGGACATCCCATTCCCAGGCCCCTGCCCAGCTGGGATTCCTGATTGGTACAAAACAAGGCAGGGTGGGAGCTGATGGGTGCCTTGAATGGAGGACCAGGTGGTGGTGCTCCAGGTTGTGGAGCAGTGCACACAAACCACGTTAAGAGAGTTCTGCTTGGACACAGAGCTGTAGCATTTCTGCAACCAACATGACTCAAAGCTTAGGAGAAACCACCAGAGTGTGTGGTGAAGACCAGAAGTCTGAGCAGCGTGTCTGGGGAAATCAGCTCATGGATCTTGTGATTCTGGGAGACTGCTTTTTATTAAACTGGTTTATATTATGCTGGTTTGCCAAACCTGAGAGCAACAGAGAGATTTTTCCTTTCATGCTTTAGAAGGTGTGAGAAAGTAAGAGTCAGGCATTGAGCTACTCATCCCAGAAGGCTAAGTCACATCTCCAGCAGCAGGATATCCAAGTGAGCTTTGCTCTCCATTCTCAAGAGCAAATCATATGGAACCCTTCCCCTGGCAAGCAAGCTCCACGGAAGGATATGTTTTGTGTAAGGTCCCTCTTGGAACACTGAACTTACTCCAACCCACACAGAGAAGCCTGGCTACTGCTGGTGGCATTGTAGGACTCTGTTGGGGTTTGTAGCTCGATATCATGAGTTTATAGAAAGGATTTGAACAGTGTTGACCTGGATCTCATAATTTTGAAGTCTAATAAACACTTTGTCTAACTGTAGGCAGGCAAATTCTGGATTTGTTGAAGGAGGTTGAGCTTCTTAGTTACTGTTTTTGGTGGCTGTTTTGGCTACAAACAAGGGGCAGGGGAGCAACACTCCAGCTCACATCCAAATCTCTTAACGTGGGTATTTGTGATGGGAGTAGTATTTTTTTTTTATCTAGTTCAATACATAAATGTTCAGTAAATAGCAGCTCAGATCTAGGCTAGTATAGTGGTATTTTGTTTGTTGTTTTATTTTGTTTTTCTGCTTTGTTTTGTTTTGTTGTGGGAGTTGGTTGGTCAGTTAGCTTTTGTGAAGGACCAAATGATTCCAGTGGCGTTTTAGGAAGAAAGTCCCATTGCAGAATGAAGATCAGATTATCAGACTCACTTTTTATTTGCAGGATAAGCAGGATTCAGCCCATCAGAGGCGAGATGTTTGCATGTGGCCATTCGGTTTGTGTGCCACACATGTGATCAATTTAACCAGGGGAGGATTTGGGCAGGGTGGGGAGGCCGATATTTCTTGTGACATGTGGAATGTTAAGCCACAAAAATGCAACCACAAAATCAGCAGATTAGAATTCCCATTTGTAAGGAATAAATAATCATTATGGTGAGATAGTCCACGAGGGATTAACACGGCTGCTTCCAATTCTGTTGCTCTGTTGTTCGATGTACTGTGACATTTTTTTTCCGTGCACATATCTCCTTTTCTGAAAATCATTATTTATTTTCCCTCTTTTTCCACTGGTTGCTGTTGCAGTTGTCATAGTGATTGATGGGATTGAACGTAACCTTGCAAGGTTTGTCTCTGCACATGCCTCTTGTCTTTCTTCTTGCTTGTAACTGTGCAGTGCACCTGTTGCTCCCCAGCAGGCCCCACGTGCTCGGAGAGCCCATGCTCACGGGGCAGTTGGTTTCCTCAGTTTTACAGCGTTTTGTTAGTTGCATCTGACAGATCTGTCCTGGCTTTGTGCCCAAGAGCTGCCTGGCAGCATAAATCATTCTAGCACTGAAGAGCACGGTATCTATTTCACGTTCCCACCCACCAGAGCCTCGTAAATCTAAGCCAATGTTGCAAGGGAACAGGTTTGATTATTTAGAATGAGCTAATGCTGCAAAGCCCTTCTTAGTCCTGAATGGAATCTGGGACTCTGACTCCCCAGGCTTATAGGGTTAACTTAAATTTATAGGAGAGTGTCTACATCACTCTGAAAAAGCAAGCTTGAGGGCAATGGAGAGCACCTTGGTTTCTCATCTACACTGAGGCTTCTCTGAGCACATGGTGCTGAGTACCTGATGTGTTGTTAACTGCTCTGTTAACATGCCTGGTATAGGTGGGTGTGTGGCTGCATCCTTCAGAAGGGCTGTTGAAAACATTCCCCTGGCTCAAAACACAATGTGTGGGGATCCTTAACTTGCCTTTTGAGTCCAAAGACTAAGGAGAAGTCATAGGCTGCTTTGTTAGAGGAGAAAAATGGACAGTTTTGAGGATGAGCTTACATGCTCTGAATTGCCTTCAGAGGAGCCTCCACTGGAGGAAAATTGTTTTTCTGTCTGTGTAGCTAGACACCAGTTAATGACATCTGACCACCATTGTCCCGGGTATAGGTAACAAAGAGGGAATAATGTCTAGAGATGACACTGTGAAACTTTTGGAGTCCTGAGCAGAAGTCCAGACTTTTGAAGGAACTTGAAGAAGTTTTACCTCTGGTGCTGTTCATGCAAACCTCAGCAAAAGAGGAGGCCATGTGGTTGCAGTCCATCACTGCTCTGGGAGGTGCTGGTGAAGCCTTTCTATTATTTGCTCTCTTTTTTGGCTGATACACAGAAAACTTTGACACATTCATAGAAGACAAGTTCACCAGCGTGCCATTAAAGTTATGATTGAGGTGTGACCTCTGGTTCAGCAATTCCCTGTAGCCAGGAGAGTGGAAGGGTATGCTGAGAAGTGCTCATCTGTGACATATGTGTTCTTTTTGCTATTTCTCCAAGCACAGAGATGCTGTGTAGATCCTGGGCTAAAGCTTCTGCTGGGGGAAAAAATGACTTCTTGATTTTAAAATAGAAAATCCTCTGAGTGTCATTTATACCTCTAAATGTAGTAAAAGGATTGCTGGCCATATCCATACTGTAACATCTCCTGTTTACAAACAGATGTGTTGCTGCCTTAACTGGGGATTTGATATAAATTGATCAAAAACCCCAACCAAAAAAATCAAACCAAACACCTCCTTCCAAAATTAGCCTTGTAAAATTCCCAGAAGGATTGCCTGACAGAAAACTGGCTGAGTACCTCATCAGTGCTCCCCAACCTGTGATCTGGAGAGGTGCTTAAATGAAAATGCAGCCTGGCTTGTTTTAAGTGGAGGGGACTCTTTCCTCTGCATGCAGTTGTTGCTATGTAAGAGAAGCTGTAGCTCTGCCTCCGAGGCCATTGAAGCCAATTTTTAGGTTCTCTAGTAAAATACTTCATTACTTAAATATGCATTGCCTTTGGGGAGCACCTCTCTCCTCTCCCCTCTCCCCTCCCTAATACACTTCATCATAAACTGCTACAAAAAAAAATCTATAAATAAATAAAATAATCCAGGTTCCTTTTTCTTAAACAAAAATTTAATTAAATGTAAGTCGGATCCCTTTGGAATACAGGAAAGCAACTTTAAAGACACTCTAGACATTGGTTTTAAGGATTTCCTTCCCTCTTTTTGCCTAATAGACTCCAATCCTAGGATTGTATTTCTTTGCTTCAATGCTGCAAGACTTCTCTTAAAAGGAACAATATTCAAAGGCCTAACCCAGACATTTTATGGGATGTCATACATTTTCAGCTGTTCATAACAGAAAAAAAAATAATATAAAATACTGCAGGTTACTTTATCAAAGAAAAAGTTGATTTGCAATTCCCCAGGTAGAATTATGAAAATACCTTGAGAGCATTACAGGAACAGACATTTATGAGAAGTAATAAAATTAGCTGACTGCAGGACAAATTTACTGAATGCTTTTGGAGGAGAAAATAATTCCTTCCCCCACTGCCCAGAGAAAATCAGATGAAAACTGTCAGTTTGTGAGGCCTTTTCTGTGACAAATCAAAGCCATGCTTTAGAAGAGCAGTGTTTCTGCAGTGCTGTCTGGGAGAATGATGATGGTCTGATCTTCTTCCCACTGAGACCATAGAACAAGAGCCAGTGGTGTTGACAGGAGCAGCACTGGGATTAGCAGAGCTTCATGTATGGACATGAGGCAGCTTCCCAGCCACCTCCCATCCTCAGGCTGTTTGCTTCCCTGGTTGGGTTGACTCGAGGATAGGAAGACTTAGCAAGGGGTCAAAAAACAATTCTTAGAGGGTGCTGGATACCTCCAGGGCCATAGAAAATCCACCTTCCAGAACTATCCTCTTCAGACACTCACTGCCTAGCTTGTCCCATTTGCTTTTTGAATACCTGGCACTGCTCGTGTCCCAGCCCACAAGGAGCAGACCTGTAAGAGTTGAGGGAGTCCCCCTTGGAGTTGCATCCTCTGTCAGTCAGAGCCTGGCCTTCCAGCTTCCAGATGCCACAAGAAATAGCAGAACCAGGTGAAGTCCTGTCACCTGCTGCTGCCCTGCATGGAAAGGCCATTCAAATGTGTCTTTGTGGTATCTGGAGTCATCTTAAGGATGCAGAGGAATCTTCCTCCACCTCCTTTTGATTACAGTTTTTGCTTGCAACTAGCAAAATAATAAAAAAATAAAATACCTTATTTCTCTTTGGGATGTGTCCCATCTAACCTCTGACTGAGCAGGTGGTGCCTTTATCTGCTAAACTGGTGAGTCTTTCCCCAGTCCCAGTGTTCCCAGCAAAGATGGGTGTAGCTGCAGTCAATGCATCTCCAACTCAGACTGAACTGACCAAGCTCCATCCATCTGCTGCAGTGAGGCCTGTTTCCTGGTCCTTCAGTTATTCCATTGAACTCTTTTGTATTTGTGGTTTCTTAAGAAAACAAGGCTTATGTGGGTATATGGAAACTGGATTTATGTGTTCACCTGCTCCCTTCCTTCCTCATCTTTCTTAACCCTTGACAAATTTCACAAAGGCAAGAAGAGTCCTAAAGATCTTTAGGCTGCTCATGTCACTTGGAGACAGGCAGCCAGGAAGAGGAGGGAAACCCTCTGAGTGCCCTAATGAGGGCAAAGCTGGAGCATGTTTGTTCAGCCACAATTAAACATCAAAAAATCCATACTGGAGTGACCTGCCCAAAGTAGTTTTCTTGAGTTACACTGCTCCTAATGATGGTGATTTTGAAGGCTGCTGGTGGTGTGTGTGATGGTCGTGGTTTAGTCTCACCATACTCAGACACAGAACCAGGTATCTTGTCCATCCATCCCATCAGAGCCAAGAACTAGGGGCTGTGAGCATCCAGGCTCATCACTGGAGAGCTCTGGGTGGTATCCCCATCTGCAGAAGTTTCTCTGGGTGTTGGTTGTGTCCTGCCTGCCTTGTTTCAAGAGGCAGATCTGCTCAGAAGGCTGTGTCTTCACAGCTCCCCACGCTGACAGCCTGTCTCATGCATGTGGATTTTCTTGGCAGCATCTTGAGAAGAACTTCCAAATCATGGATGAAAATGATGACTAGTCTTGGGCTCTTTACCAATCCCTATAATTTTTTTTGCTAGAAAAACTCCCATCAGAGATGATTCTCCCTTTTTTTATAGCTGCTTTTTGAAACCTTTCAGTATAGCTAGTTTTCAAACTGAGGTGTTTTCTACAAAGATGACATAGTTCTGTAAACAATTTAATCTCTTTGGTTTACTACTGTAAACTGGTGCAGCTTTAACAATAATCTAAGAAAAGGAAGGATTCTTTTCTTAATGTTTTCTTGACATGACTGTGTAACACTACATTGACCATCACAGGTGGTCTTACTTCTTTCCTAAGGATCTTTGTTCAGTGAATATCCCAAACCCCTGTTCTTCTTGAAGGTTTTATTCCAAACTAGTTAATTCAACCAAAGTCAACTAAACTGACAGAAAAACTATCTTAGTTTTTAATTTGCTTCTTTGTTTCCTCTGTATCCTGAGCACAGTTTGTTGACTTGCCTGAACTCTCTAATGCTGTAGGTGGCATTGATGAAAAAGAGGAGAGGATTTTCCTATCAAGTACTTTAACAGCACAAGAAAACTGAAACTGAAACGCATTTCCTCTTCTCAGATCCGGATTTAATCTTCATTTCTGAGTCTGTGCCTCATTTATTGTAGAATCATTTGTTCAATTAGATTATGAGTGTTTAGCAAAATTACTACTTGAGAGAACACATGCCTTCAGGATATGTACATGTTTCCTGGGCTACACATTATTTCCTTTTTGTCTTCCACTGATTAATCATTTTGGTTTTCCCCTCTCTCTAAATCTAGTTAATGAACCAACTTTTTTTAACCCCCTGTGAAACTCACTGTATCCCTTTGATAGCTTTATTAATAAATCTTGTGATCCCTTGTAGCTAAAACAGTCCAGATCTCATCCATTATCTCAAGAATGGGCTGGAGTAATGGCAAGAGGACAGGTCACTCCACCTCAGCATCTCTGAGCAGAGTTGCTTATAAATGAGGCTGAGATTAGAAATGAAGAAGATAAAACTTGAGTCTTCAAATGAAACACGTATGAAAGTAATTGGTTTTAGGTTTCACTAGAGAAACTGCTGTTAGAATGTCCAGTATGACCAGTATGGGTTACAGAAAAGACGAGCTGGTTGTCTCTTTCATTAGTGGAATTTCCCACTAATTTCAGTAGTGGAATAGTGAAATATAGAAATTGCTTGGGTAAATGATATAAAATGCAAAACCAGTTGCAGAATACACGTCTTCCCACATATTAGGCCCTGTCAGTTATCTCACACTCCCCCTCCAACACAAAAACCCTCCCCAAGAAGAATTCTTATTTCCTGCTCATGACTCCTTTGCAAATGTGCTCCTTTTCCAAAGCAATGGAAAAGTTTTGCTGCTTTCCTCTCAGATGCAAAGTACTGACAAAGCACCATGAACAGCAAAATGGAATCCTAAAATTTCCAGGGAAGGTGTTCCTAATACAGCAGTGTGCTTGTTTTATGTGTGTGGGTCTTTTCATCCCATAGTGTCTTTAAATTATTCCTGTTGGTTGCAGAATTGTTGGGGTTTTTCTTCCTTTTTTTTCCCTTGATGCACAGTGTCAGTCTTTTAGCTGACTTTGTTTTTCATTTATTCTGGAGATAATTCCTAAAAGTAACCAGATTCAGTCCCCAGTGCTACTCAGACAAGATAATAGTGGAAAAGTAGAACTAATTTGCTAGCCTGAAGATCTTCTTTTGATGCAATTAAAACTACATAATTTGGGTCAAGGGTGGCCAAGAAATACTGGAAACACCTCCCTTCTCCAGTATTTTGTATAGCTCAGAAAATCCAAAGATTTGTTATCTACTCAAAGTGAGTGTTTTATTATTTTAAAAATGAAAATTTCTGAATATTTTACAAAAATTATATGGAAACCAAGAACAAAAGATTTCACCTAACAACTGGCTGATCCAAAATAATTTTGAAAATACATTTTAAAACATTTTTGTTGTTGTTATTTTGGGGTTTTGTGCCTTTTGGGGGGGGGGGTGGTTGTTTTTTATTGTTGGTTTGGGGTTTTTTTTTGTCTGTGATTTTGGTTTTTGGTTGGCTGGGGTTTGGGGGGTTTATTTTGCTTTTTACTGATTTACTGAAATAGTGCAGTGGATAAAGACCAACTAATATCTGTGCACAGCTCACTACATAATTCTTCATAAAAGAAGCAAATGGGATATATATAAAATTATTTTCCTTTTTTATTATTCCCCTTTATTACTCTTATTGCTTTGACATGAAGGCTGAACTAGTTGATGGCTCTGTTGGTGCCCTACCACACAGAGTTAGATGTGGATCCTGTGCTAATATGGTCTTGAAAGATTTAAGGCAGAGTGTGTCAGGTTTTACATTCATTTCAGTAAACGAATTGTTACTCGTTCCATGGTCACAAGGAAAAGCATTTAAGATATTCATATAATAATATATATTTCTTGACCTAGAGGCTGGGGGAATGAGGCCCTTTTTACCACCATGGGGGACATTAAAATGAGGGGACTGGAAGGGATGTTTAGGTTATAGCCATCTAATTGTACCCAGAGGAAGGAGTGCCCCAGCACTCAAACCCAGCTGGGAGGGGAAAGCTCCTGTGGATCCCAATTACCTATATTATTTTTCACTTAAAGAAAAAGCATCTTTCAGTAGCTGAGCAATTAGGCTGTGAGAGTTTGCAATGCAGTTCCTACCCACTGAGAGTAGGGAGTGCTGGATTGGGTGAGTGGCTTCAGATGCTTCAGTAACTCAAGAAGAAAACTCTTGGGGTTTTGGAGTTTGGTTGGATGGTTTAGTTTTTTTATCCCCCTTTCTTTTTCTTATCTCTTTTCTCTCCCCCTTTCTTTTTCTGCTCTTCTTTTCCCCTCTTCTTTGCCACCCCTTTCTCCCCCTGCTTTCTCCTCCCTCCTTTTTTTCCTGCTGTTCTCTCTTCTGTAGCTGCCAGCAGCACCACAGCTACAGAGTTGCTCCAGCTCAGTGGAAGCAAAAGAGTTAGTTTTGCATTGAATCTGCACAGTGGTGCCAATTTTAAATTGCAGATCAAGTTACTTGGTGCATCTTAATACACCTGTTTTCCCTTCCTCTCCACAAGGGCTTCTTGTTTATTTCTTCTCAAATTCAACTGTGGCATCCAGGTGGAAAGGCTGAATGGAAGGTGGGAGTTTGCAGTATCTGTCTGATAGGCTTTAGATCAGAGAGGAGACACTCGAGACACAGGGGGGTTGAGCTCTAATGAAAAGAAGAAAATAGTCCAGCTTTCTAAGAATAGCTGAAAGGAGAAATCATGATCTGTCTCCTCAAACATGGTAAAACATTTCAGAATCCCTTCTAAACCTTACAAAGCTTCATTTGTAAATCTAAGTAACCGAGATGAGATGTTGCTTTGTTTTCCAACTCTCCCCAGACTTTTCCTTGGGACAAGCACTGGGTTTTCTCAGGTGTGTTTGTCCATGTGCATAGATACAGATACAGATTAAATGTCACCAATACCTCCTTCCCCAGGTCGTGGCCCGCTGAACAAAATGACTGTTCAATCTGGGAGTGCTTTCTTTAGGATAGGGTTTCTGCCTGTTTTCAAGGTAGGACAGAACAGTCAAATATTTATGAATGTTACAACATTCCAGATTTCCTTTCTGAGGCTACTTGAGGCCACTTGAAGAAGTAAATCTGTCGTGGTGATGGAGACAGGCTTCATTTGCACACCTCCTTTCATCTCTCTCCAAACAAAAGGTTCATTCACACTTCCTAGGTCAATGGTAGCACCCGTGTTGGGTTTCTCTGTGGAACGAGCAGGACCCGGCCGTGGGCATTTCCATGATCCTGGTTGATTAGTGAGGAAGGGATTTGCACAGCCCAGCCACATGTTCTCTCTGCTCTTCTTTGCATGCATTTGATACCCTCGAGTGGACTGGTAATCATGGAGACCCGATGTTTACCCGAGTCGGGCAGGCAGGGCAGCAGCTTTCCTTGCACAGCTCTTCTGCAGATGTTTATTTCTCCAGTGGAAATGATTCAGGGATTATTCCCAAAGGCAGTCCCAAGCTACTGCAATGACTAATGAATTCTCACTGCTCTGTACAAGGCCATCTTTGGGCCTGTGGCTCGAGCTGGAGCGTGACCTTTATAGTGTCTCTCTGGTCCTCCCACCTCGATGCCTTTCATGCTGACATCAGCACTTTCTCTATTCCTTAATGAAGTGACAACTCCATCTATTTCATAAGCATTTTTCTCTTGACTTCCCACAGTGGCTGTCAAATTCAGTTTGACTTTGCTGCAGATGGGGCTCTGTGCCTGGAAATCTCTTTCTAGCCCTAAAAATTAAGTCCCTCAGCTGCTGCTAAGGAAACTTGGCTGGATGGTGGGGGAAATTCTCTAATAACAGGGCTGGAAGGAAACCTTCCTCCAGCTGCAGAGAGCACAGACTGGTCTATATCTCCTGTTTCAGACTCGAAGCCCCATCCCCACATCTGCCCAGGAGGATGCTCATTCTTCTCCCAGCCAAGTCATCTGGCCAGACCAGCCTCACGCTGCTGTCCTGCTGATGGTATAATGCAAGGAGCCATGTGCTGATCTCAAACAAGTTACCTCTTCTTTCAACCAATCCTATGTCAGGTTTCTGTATTCTAGCCAATTGTTTTGTGCTGTTTCTGACCAATCCTGTCCAGCCATCCACCCCTGGGGAGTTTATAATAGTGCTAAGTAGAGGCAGATGTGAGTTTGCTCTACTAAATGCAATGCCAGAATTTCTGTGGGTTTGGGGCCTTGTTTTAATCCTTCCTGATAAGTAGCTGACAGTGTCCCATGCACTTATGCTTAGTGGTTCCTTGTTAGCTTTTCTCAGCAGGGGCTGCTCCCTCCTGAGAGAGAGCAGGAGGCAGCTTGAGAGGCTGTAGTTCCTCATCTCCATCACTCATCTGGAAGGCACCTGCTGCCTCAGGCTGGGGAGCAGAGCAGGGTCGTGGACAGATGGAAAGTTATGATGTGACTTGAGAACAACCTGTGCTCTCTGGTGAAACCCCAGGTGTAAAGAGGTTGTGTTGGAAGCCACGAGGAAAACTCCCATGGATGTCAACTGTGTGAGCTCCACATCCGATACATTCCTGGTGGAGAAGGTGGCCAGTGGTGTGTCCAATTATCTTTAATAAGAAGTGAGCAGATAAATGGTGAAGGGGAGGGACTGTGCAAGATCACCTCTTGACCTGCTCTCTGGGATCACATCAGTGAAAGCAGTTGAGTCACCTCTCCCTGGAGGTGTCTGATGGATGTTACAGCCAGGTCTTGGCACTAAAGAGCAAGTTGGGCCTCGCTGCCCAGTCTGCAGCCCCAGCTGAGGCACGAAGTAATGTCTTAGCCAAATGTTCTCTCAAGCACACCGTAGCTGCTCAGCTCCTCCTGTGTGAAAGAACTTCCTTCCCTTCAGGGTATTCCCTTGATTTTTAAAAAGTCAAGCAAATATTTAAGAGTGGATTAGAGTCTAGCTCAACATATCCATCATTCACCATCACTTATCCAGGTCATTAATGTGATTACGCTCAGCTCGGGACTTTGTGTCTGAAAGTACCAAGAGCTTGCAGGAACTAAAGGTGGAAATTTATAGCAAGAACCTTTTCCTCCCCCCAGCCCTTATTTAATGGCACACAGGCATTGACCTAAAGTGTAATTTTCTGCAACATTTAAGGCAGATAAAGTGTCTTTAGCAGCCAAAGGAAAGCTCAAAGGTAACATTATCTAACTAGCAAACAGATGGAGGATTTAACATTCTTGGTAGCTGAAATTTTGGACTCTGGCCAAACCATGTTAATGGATTTTTTAGCAGTCATTCTTTTCCTATCAAAGAGCAGGACACAGATTAAAAAAAAAAAAAAAAACAACAAACAAACCCAAACAAAGTAACCCCATGAAGGAAACCTCTACCAATACAGGCAGGAACAAGGGAAGGTACCAGCTTGATCATGAATAGTGTGAGTTAAAAAATAAAAGCTTGTGTTTAAAAACTGGGGCATGGTGTGTAGGATTCAATTGAAGAATTAGGAAAGTTCACCTCAGAAACTCCAAACCTTTGAATTAATGGAGGAGACAAGCCTGTTGAATACCAAGATGGATTGTTGTTCAGCATTAACTTTGCCTTTCTGTGAAAACAGAGAAAGAAGCTGCTCTTTGAAGAGCTGTTGTTGCAAGGGATGGGTGGACTGCTTGGTGGATAAGGAATTGGTTGGATGGTTGCATCTAGGGGGTAGTGGTCAGTGGCTTGATGTCCAGTTGGAAACTGGTGAAAAGTCATGTCCTTTAGGGGTCTGTAATGGGTTGGGTGCTGTTTAATATCTTCAGCAATGACATAGTGGGATTGAGTGCACACTTAGCAAGTGTGCAGACAACACCAAGCTGTGTGGTGAAGTTTAACATTCCAGAGGGATGGGATGGCATCCAGAGGGATCTGGGCAAGCTTGAGAAATGGGCCCATGTGAGCCTCATGAGGTTCAACATGGCCAAGTGTAAGGTCCTGCAAGGACCACAAGGGTCCCATCTGACCCAAAGGATTCTCTGATTATTCTCTGATTATATGAACTGAGTTGCTGGAAATAAGGCAGTCTCAACTCCCCAATCCACATCTGTGTCCAGCTCCTTGGAAGCTTGTGGCAAGTCCTGGTGTCCCTTACAGTCCTTGGCTCTTTGCTGAGTGCCAGAGGGTTTCCCCATGGCAACCATAAGCCTTCTTGCGCCATGGTGTATTCTCCCTGGGTTTTAAACATGACAGACTGGGACTTGACAAAACCATGTAATGGAGACCACAGAGCTCAGGAGCCAAGAATATATTTTTCAGGAATGATTGATGAAAACTCTGTGCTGTACAGAAGGTAACTGAGCCCTGGGAAATCCAGATGAGTTGTGATAATTTGGATCCAGCAAATCCTGTCATTTACTGTCAGTGAATCTTCAAAACAATAGGAAATCTGAATTTTTCATCTAATGTCTGTATTTTATGATAATAGCTTCTGTCTCAAGGCTTGTTGGGTGAGTTTTATTGTTAAACTCTTCAAAAAATTCAGTCTCTTTAGCAAGGTGTTAGGATGTATCATGTGGTTGAAGCAATTAATAATTGATAGGAGTAAAGATGCTAATTCAGAAGATGGGGTAGAACTACCAGGCAGTTCTGCAGAGACCTGGAACAGCTCATTCCACAAAGCAAAGAGGCTGACTCTGGAAGGTTGGGAAGCATTTGCTTTGACTAGCTTTTCTCTTTTCCAAGCAGAGGTTTGGGAGCAAATGGATGACATTAACACTCTACACTGATTACAAAACAGTGAATAAATCATCCAGAGGTCTAATTCCACCAGATCTCATTACCACCGAATTGAACTTTTCACTAACTTGCTTGTCTCGAGTGATCTGAGTCAGCATATCAGCTCTGAGCATCCCAGGATTTGGGAATGCTGGAACCGGATCTGGTTCCAAACGCTGGCGCTCAAGAGCATTCTTGCAAGTCATTTTCCAGCAGGCAAAACCTAAGATATTACAAAGAGAGAGTCAGAGGCCAGCAGAAACTCCAGCTGAGAGTTCGGAGCAGCTCCAATGCCAGAGCATCCATCTTTCCAAAGTTTAACGAGATGAGTTTCCATCAGGCATTTTCACAACCGGGCCACCAGCAGTGGCCTTGGACGTGGTGTCTCGCTCCCCATGGTGTCTGGACAGCATGAGCTGTGGTTCAGACCTCAGTGAGAAAGCAGGATGGTGAAAATTTGTGAGAGCTAATTAAACAAGACCAGCTTTTGCCTGGCAGGGATTCATGCCAGATACACTTCTTCCCGGGAAACTGTTTCAGGCTTTGCCATAAAGTACCTGTGGAGACAGAGCAGGACATCTTGCCAGGCTTGACTTCAAATATGCTGTGGCAGCTTTTCCTTCTCTTCCTTTGGAATTGCTATGGTCATAAATCTTAGCTCAGCACAAGGTTAGACATGAGACAGTGAGAGCTGTGAAGTCTCATAGGCGAGAAGCCCCAGTGTAAGTAGAGCAATGGTCATGCATTAGCATTATGGTCATTATCAGGCTGTGCTTCATCTGAGTCTGCACAGCATGTGTGGGGGCCTCAAGATGTGACTCACTCTCAGGAGAGCTATAGTCATGTTCCTGCTCTATCAGCCACCCTTTGGTCTTGGGACAAGCTTTTATCTTTATGCTTTGGTGTCCCACTGGTAAATATGGATGGTGCAACTCCCTCCCCTGCTGTAAAATCACGAATGCCACACTAACATTTGGAGACTGCATTAAGGAGGCTGGCAAGGAGCTAAGCAGCAATGCTGTCCTTGCATGAAGACCTCCCCACCACCAAGTCCTAGCTGTGACCTGGACGCTTCAAGGTCTTGGGCAGTTACCCCAGTGATGACTGGAAGGTGAAACAGCAGCTCATTTCTTCGTGCAGACCCAGCCTCATATCCTGGCCAAAGAAGTGTTGAAAGTGGCATCATAAGTTGGGCATGGGGGGAGGAACAGGCCATTGGCAGGAGTTGGTCTTGACCCAGTCACCCCAGTATCTCTGTAGTATCAAAAGGAGAAGCTGCTCTGCAGTAACCTTCTTGTTACAGTTCAAAAACAGCAGCAGGATGAGAGGAGCACATGATGTTCCCTCAGAGATGCTGGGTGGAGACTGGACTTGCTCCAGACCTGGCCTCTGGGTTGACACCTGGAGTCTGAAAGTCTGATGGTGTTTGCAGTTGAGATCCATTCTTAATGCCTCGTTGGATCTGTGACTTGGGGAGGATTTAAATAAGGAATTTCTGGACTCTGAGCTGAAGGTACAAAAAGATCTGGCTGGTGCAGAGGCCCATTGTGGTAGCAGTAGGTGAGCTTTCCAGAGGATGCTAGTTAGTAGAGGCTCTTAGATACACAATTGAGGCAGTTACAGATATCTTGCACTTGTATCATCTGGATAGTGTTTCTGTTTGTAATTGTATTTATCATGTTCCTACCTCCAGCCTTGAGACCACTCTGCACCCAGCCTTTCTCTGTCAGAGTCATATGTGACTTAGTTACTGTATTTATTTTTTTAATCACCTGTTTCTATATCACATTTAATACAATTTAAAGTCACAGCTAAGGAGAGCTTCTTCCAGAGAAAGGCATTTGAATACTTTTGAGTACACAAATACTTCTGAACTGTATTTCAGAGGGAGCAGTGAGCAGGTGTTGGAAAGAGAGAGATGAGTTCTGAGAACAACAAACCAAAGAGGGTTGGCCTGGAAGAGTCGTCGCCCACAGATGTGTTCAGTGAGTCACTGGAAAATAAAAGCAGATATAACTGTTTGGGGAAAAAGTTCTGCAACACCACCAGGTCTGCCTCTTTGTACAGACACTTACAGTATTGTTCCCCAGTTCAGGAAGGAGAGGATTTTGATGTATGTCAGTCTAGTCTCATCCAGCTCAGATTTGAGTCTCTTGTGGGTAGACATGAGCCATAAACAGATTGGAAAACTTTTATGCTCTTCTTGGAAGGAAATGGGGGGGGAGGGGGGTGATTTTTGTTGTGTGGTTTTTTTCAACACACCACTGATTTCAAAGCTCTGTGGTTTGGGTGTTAGCCCAGAATTCTTGGTTTTCTGTTTTTCTTGTTCATCTTATAAAGCATAAATATCATATTTCCTCTACAGGACAATATATACGTCTCTATCTGTGTGTACAGTACACCTGCATTGGCATGGGTGTGGAACTGCCAATAGGAGTTTTCAGGGTAAAGGTTCTGGATACAGCAAAACAGTGTTGGGGAAATGGAGATGGACATTGGAAAGGGATCCAGTCCCTGTCACAGCAATCCCCTCCTCCTGCCAGCCTCTGCTGTGGGCTGCCAAGCGATCTTCACTGCTGGCCATTAGCTGCTGTCTCTTGGCACCAGCCACAGATGGCAGGAAGCCACAGAGAGAAACCCAGGTGCTGGAGGAGCTGTTGGCAACTCCAGGGAAGTTCTCTTCCTCATGCATCAGCTCTGGCTAGTCCCCACATATTGCCAGGGGACAGTGAGCTCCTGTCTTTGAGGTGACTCAGGAGCCTGGGGCAGGGACTGCAGTGACTAATGGTCCAGTAGCAGGCTTTGCAAAGAGATTCCTTTGCTCTGATGTTCTGGCCGAATTCTTTCCTGGAAAACTGGATGGGATGTGTTTTTCCCTCTGCAATTTCAGATGCACAGAGTATTCCTTGCTGCTCACCATCATGGGCTGTCAGCAAGTCCCAGGTGAAGGTGTGCTGTCTTTTCTGTGATCAGCTCAAGGGTTCTCTGAATAGATCAACTATTAACATTTAGAGCCAGTAATGGAAAGGAATCTTCATAGAATCATGGAATGTTAGGGGTTGGAAGTGACCTCTGGAGATCGAGTCTAACCACCCTGCCAGAGCAGGATCACCCAGGACAGGTCACACAGGAACAGATGCAGGTGGGGATGGAAAGTCTTCAGAGAAGACAACTCCACAGCCTCCCTGGGCAGCCTGGTCCAGTGTCTGTCACCCTCACAGTGAAGAAGTTCCTCCTCATGTTGAGATGGAACTTTCTATGCTCAACTTAGTTTTCTATGTAATAGTAGTTCTGTACTTGGGATCTTTTGATAAAGAAAATGTGCTATTTATCAGTCACTGAAAGATACTTTCACTGCTGTGTCTGCTGCAGAGAGCATATTGCACCTCCATGTAATCAGTGGAAAAAATGGTGGGATCCAACCTTTTCTGTAAGCAGAGTATTTACAGGAGAGCTCTATTTTCACAAAATAACCAATAATCACACAACTTATCGCTGCTGAAAACAGAGCTGACAGAACTGTCTTTCCTTCTTTTGCCTGTGCTCTGCTCTCAGAGACAGCCAGAGTTGGACTTCATCCAAAGAGAGGGCAGGGAAGGGCTCGGGAAGCGGGATGGGTGAGTGATGGGGCGGGGGGTGCCCGGGCGCGGGTGCAGCGCAAGGCACAAGTGCAATGCAAACACCCTCCTCGAGCTCTCGTGCTCCGAGCTGGACTTCAGATAACGTGTTGACAGCATCAGTCAAAGAGAAATAAAATTGCTGAGGGGTTGTGAAAGGAGCTCTCTGTTGAAAGCAAACGGTGTATGTAACCTCTGCTTTCCGCCCACAGTCGCAGTGACATGGGAGGGAAGGGATGCGTGCTAATACCCAAAGCAAAGCCCAGCAACTCTGCTGGCAGCAGGAGAGAGCCTAAAAAGCAGTGTTTTCATGCAGGTCACTGACAGGGATTTTACTTCTAAGGTTTTAGTTGAAATCGTCCTTTTTCTGATGAGCAAGTGGTGTTGCCTGGAGGTTCAGGTGAGGTTGTATGCAGCAGGAGGTCTGGTACAGCTGTTGAGTTGAGTAAATTCAGGCTACTTAACAAAGCATAAGTCATAGAATCATAGCCTGGTAGTCCCTTCCAACCCCCCCCCTGCCAGAGCAGGGTCACCCAGGGCAGGTCACACAGGAACAGATCCAGGGAAGGAGACTCTACAACCTTTCTGAGCAGCCTAGTCCAGGCTCTGTCACTCTCACAGGGAAGAAATTTTTCCTTCTGTTCAGGTGGAACATGCTGGGTTCCAGTTTGTGCCCATTGCCCCTCATCCTATCCCAGGGCACCACTGAACAGAGACTGGCCCCTTCTACTTGACACCCACCCTGCAGATATCTGTCAACATTCATCAGATCCCCTCTCAGGCTACTCTTATCCAGGCTAAACAGCCCCAGGGCTCTCAACCTTTCCTTGCAAGAGATGTTCCAGTCCCTAAGTATTTTGTAGATTGCCTTCAAATCTGGAAAATGGTTATCTGTTGGTTCCAAAGTAGCTGGGTTTCTGACCAGAGATGGGGTTTTCTAGAGTAGGAATGCTCCATGTTAAAGTTCCTTTAGTTCAGCACTGGAAGATATGGTTGGGCTGTGGCTTTGAGAAACAACCACAGTACAAATAACTTTATTTTTTTTAGAAAATTGCACAGCCACACGTTAAACAGAATTCTGTGAACAGCTCTGCTTATTTTTATGGGACAGCTTTCTAATCACCTTGTGTTTGTTGAGGCTTCTCAGCATTGGACCCTCATTTCTGTCGTTAAACCTCTTTGAGATCTTTGGGGACCATGTATGAAATTATATTTCTATATATAACTTAGAGGGTGCTGGCAGTTGAAAGCTCTTGTGTTTACTGCATTAAGCACCATTCAGGCCAACTGGCAGCTGACTTGAGATCATGATACCATGGTAGGAAAGATGGTCAGATGTTGTCAGAACTATCAGCTGGCACATCTGCTGGCTGTATGCTAGGGTCAGCACTGTGCTGCCAGTACCTTGGGTAGAGATGGAAACACCTTCCAGAGAGACACAAGCAGTGGCTTCTGTTGGCATGAGGGTGTTTCCACTGTGCTTTGTCTTGTTTGGGTTAGTATCAGCACTAACAGCAGTAATAGGTGTTAGATGCACCAAAAATGACCAAGTCTGGCAAATCTGAATTGTCAGTTGAGTCTCAAGGGCATTTCCCTCAAAACATTTTGATGGGTTCTGTTGGGCTGTTGGCACTGAGAACAGAGCCAGTGTGAGGCACTGAATGAGAGCTGGTTTTCTTAGAGAACAATAGCTGGTTTCCACCGTTACGCTGCTAATAGGAGTTCTTGGTTGTTAGAATAAAACTGCTGGCAATGAGAGAAACAGAGACAAGAGGGATCGTGTTTCATGGGCCATAAACTGGGGCACACTAAAATAATCCTCTCAGATATGGTCAACTGAATGTGAATCCGTGTAATCTTGAACACACTCTGCATGAACTCAGAATTAATCATCAGAAAAAAATGAACCCATGAACACAGAGTCAGAAGAAGTAGTTCGCTCTCATGTTGAAATATTCAAGATAACTCACAGCATTGTCCTACCATAAAAGCCAACCCAAAAGGTGTCACTATGAATTCTTTGCTGGGAGCCTGATTATCCCTCAGTACATTACAATGCCATGTGGCATTTATTTTTCCAATGAGATTAGGAAGTGCAAAGTCCCTCGTTAAAGCTCAGCTGGAAAAGTGGGTTGACCCTCAAGAGCAGCCTTGGGGCCTCTAAAATTGATATTTAGTCATCCTTTGAATTAGACAATTTGGAAGGTCTGATTTCTACAAGGTGCCTGCTGCTCTGGTGGTGCTGCTTGTCCTGGAGGTGGAGTCAGTGATGAGCACTGTTGTGATGATAGCAAAGGCAGCGTCTTCAGTATCCTGAAGTTCATTCCAAAGTTTAGTTGTCAATAATGTTATCAATATACAGGCAAGAAATGGGACAGATACGTTCTCCTGGAAGGAAAGTGGATTATGCCTCTTTTAAAGATGGGGCAGAAGGGGCACAGGTCACTTACTTTGCATGGAAACCAGATGATTGTTTCTTGAGAAAATCAATATCTTGACCACAAGGGGTGTATTTTCAAACAGAGTTTTGATTTTAATATTATTTTCTTTTTCAAAAGTAAGAGAATGTTTGGAGCATGGCTCTAGGATTCCCCAGTTCATGGTTAGTGTGACTTTGAATGCCTGAGACCACTGTACAGATCTCTTGACTTACCTTTCTCTTTCTGGAGCCCTGTGATGTACTTTGGAAAGGAATAAGACAGAGGGGAAAGTGAGACTTCTTAATGTGCCTCGGGAATCCACAACAGATCTTGAATCTCTCTAGGAATGTTTTTCTTGTTTCACTCCATTGGGAATTGGCTCTGACATAGTAAAAAACATTTTGAGAACAAGTCCCTTTCATTTTCTTGGCCTCTCTATTACTCTTGTCACTGACCCAAAGCCTTTTGATTTTTTTTTCTTTTGACGTTCTTTAGCTAATTGGCCTCAATGAAAAGTGTTTTGTTTCCTGCAGAAACTTGGCTGTGAGAAGTGTGGAGGTTGGGAGAAATCTGGGACAGACCAGTGCCAAAGGGCTTATATAATAGCCCAGAATAGTCAGCCAAAAGTAGTGTGAGAGCTTTATAGGTGGAGTTCGGTGGGATGAAAAGTACTGCAGGGTTTGGACACAAAAATGCCAATAGGGCCAGTAGTGAATTTCTTGCTTCAGACAAAGATGATCTCAGTTTCATCCAGTGAAGGGAGCAGATAATTTTTGGCTGGATTCCTACAAGAATGCATATTCTCTTGGAGCTTTTACTTATTAGCATAGGTCTCTGTTGGGGCAAGAGGATCTCATCTCCCATTCACATTGTACTCACCTCTACATGCATGTGTTTGGTGCTCGGAAGCTCTGTCATCTTCAAACCAGCTGAAAGAAGGACCAGAGGAGATGCCTTCTAGGCATTTTTCTGTTGATTTTAGCAAGCTTCTGATCAGATTGGACACAGGGAGAAACTTTTAAGCATGGTAAATAAGAATGAAGTGCTAGGCTGGAAAGGTACATAGGTCTTTTTGAGTGCTTTTAGTTGAAGGACAGGAGGAAGCAGTTTCTTCATGCACTTTTCTGTAGCATAAAGCTCTGATCAGCTCCCTGGAATTCAATGGGAGCCTCATTGTTGACTTTGAGGGAAGAAGATGGGACTCTGTAAGATATTTTTTTATTTTTTTTGGGGGGGGGCTCTGGCAAGCACCTGTCCTCACCCACTTCTCCATGGTCAGCCATTGAGGTGGCCTTGACACAAACCACTCATCCAGGGGAGGTCCCACCACCACACTCAGGCTTTAAGGTGCTGCCTATAGATCTTGAGGAAGGGAGAGAAGCTGAGGATCAAGAATTCATCTGCATTAACAGAGACCTGGGCTCAGCCTAGAGTGGTGCAAGTGATTTATGTCTTGTTTTGACTGAACCAGATGATTGAAAGAAAAGTTATATTGGGTCAATGCCGAACAAAAATGTTTTCATTTTCTCACCAAAACAAAAGCCTGGAAGAAAATACAGGCTGTGCAGAGTGTTTAATCATTTAATTTAATGTCCATGTTTGTGTTCTTTTTGTAATGAAATGTATGTATATTATATTTCAGTAAATTATTTCTGAATGCTTTGAAATAAACCCATGGTTTTTTTAGTTGTTGTTGTTTTGGAAACAGCAGAAGACAGTATTTGAGTGCATTTAAATTCTTCAACAGTATTCCCCAGCAAATGTAATTTGGGAACTGTTTTGATTGTCCCAAAAGTGAATTTTTCTGGCAGATAAATTACACATCCTGAGCCATCCCCACCCTGTATTCATCTGGTTCCCAGCTCTATCATGAGCTCCCTGTTTAAGCCTGAAACCCATCAACTTACCTGTAGGGCTGGCACATAGACAGGGACACCCAGCTTGAGCACACACAGAGGCATAGCTGGTATAGAATAACATCCAGTATTTTACCTTCCCTGTTCTTCTCAGTGGTTTTCTTTGTGCCCTGTTTTTTGTGATCTGTGAGCCAGTTGCAATGATGGTTTAAGTTGGAGTGACCTGGCTAAGGCTGTTCAGTTTCTAACCCTCACTGCTTCACATGAGCCCTGACTTCTCTTCCTCTGCAGCCAGCTCGGGTTGCTGCTGTTCCTAAACTGAAGCAGGAGCCTCTATGTTTTGCTGTGTTCAGGTTTAAAGAGTAAGGTGATGACACTTCTCTTTTGCTTTTGTTATTTCTTGGAGTTGTTCTCCTTCCTCTTGGTACGTGTGGTTTCAGAGCAGTCCATCATGCTGCAGACTCTAAACTGGCAGTGGCTTAATTTGTGTGATTGGTAACAGGAGAGAAAAAGAACCATCATCATTCTTGGTATTACATCCAGCTCTGTTACCCAGAGCACTGACCCTGAGCAGCTAATGATAGGCATTTAATCTCTGTGCGTGTGTGCACATATAGATCTGTTCATCCTGCCAGGGCTGACGTGGTAAGGGAATGCTGGCACTGCCAAGTTCTGTTGGATGGTTCAGGCCTCCAGCTGTGCCAGACTCTGGGTTCCCTTAATGCACCATTAAAACATAACCCAGGCTTCTCTTGAATGTCATCCAGCTTTATTAAGAGCAAGATCAAGTGTAATCTTATTAAGCTTGTCACTCAGAAACTATGAGGGCTCAGCTTTGGGCTGTCTGTTCGGTCCACATGTGCGAACGATTTTGCCTCGTGATACTCCAAAAGGGGGCTGTTCTTCTTCTATGGAGCCTGACCAAAACACAGCTACAAATTGCCCTGCCAGCTTGGTGTGCTGCATGCTCAAGCTGGCATGTGGCAATGGGGAGGGGGTGAAGGCTTCCCACGTGTTCCTCCAACAGCCTCCTTCAACCCCAGTAACCACAACGGGGTGTTCTGCAAAATCTGTTGTGTATGTTTTGAGGTTTCAAACTTCCATAATAACTTTTGTCTTTAGTTTGGTTTGTTGTTTTGGGTTGATTTTTTTTCTGGATGTGACAATGTGTCAGAGCATGGACAGCCCTGGCGTGGGAAGCTTAGCTGGATCTGCCTCGTTATAGCTTCAGTAGGAATCTGCTTGCTGGGCCAGCCTGGAGAGGGACATTCAGATAAATGGGGCTTATCTTCATTGTTACTCCTTTTCCTCAATGTTCACAGCTGGGCAGCAAGAGATAGCAGTGAAAACCACCAGTGTTTATACCAGTGTAAAACCAGAGTAATGCAGTGATAATTCAAATGAAATATTTCTGCTTTCTCAAAACACAAACAGAAATCTGTATGTTTATGTATTTGCATTGGAAAAAAAAAAAAAAATAATCCCCCAACAAAGAGAAATTAGTCAAGTTGTTTGGCCATGTGGCTGAGAATAGATCTGTGTGGGTGGAATTCACAAAGATAAATAGTAACGTGTGGAATGTAGATACACATTTGATAGCCTCCTTCAGACTAAAGCTGTCATAAAAAGAACTCTGCAAGCAGAGAGTGTACAAGTCAGTGCTTTGGGAATACAGCTTCCCGTGGCTTTGGGGCAATTAAATTTAGCATCTGTGAGCAAGGTCTAGTTTGTGCACAGGGCTCGTTAGGACTTTGCATACACAAAGTAGCTGATGGAGGGAAGTGTTTGTGAGATGGAACTCCTCACTGCTAGGATGTGACAGGCAGTGTCCTGGGGAGGTGGCTATGAGCCTGGGAGGGACCACTGCTTGTGTTCTTAAAGCATTTTTACAGCTGACAATCTCTAAATACCACACTTTTCTGCTCTTTTCCCACTATGCAGATGGTGTATTTGACAGATAAGATTTACTCGCTCTCCTGGTAGAGTCTTTGCCATCGCTGGTTAGAAACACCCACTATTTCCACCAAGGGACTGTCCATACTTCCCAAAGCATTTCTTCCTTCTTTTTTGCTTTGAAAGAAAATAAATATAATAAACACACAGCCAAGGAATCTCCTACTGCTTTAAAAATACTGTGGTAAAAATGTCCTATGGAGATCCCCTTTGTAATTTATACCAACATCCTTAAGGTCAATGCTGGACTGATCCATTGTGCCTGGGCAGAGTTGCTCTTGATTTATGACATTTAGATGGACTAAAATGGGTACTTTCTAGCCCAATTTTCTATTGCTCCACAGCCTTGGGCATTCTTTGCACTTCAAAAGAGACAGGCCTCCAAATGTAGGTGCTCCAGATCTCTTCCCACACCTCATGCATCTGAGAGTCTTGCGACATCATATTAAGCAGCTCAGAAAATGTCTGTGGTGTGTTCCTGTTTCCCTTCTCTCCTGAGGGGCATCAGTTGCTTGGTTTGATCTGCCTTGTTTTGTGGGTTTGCTTCTTGGTGTTGGAACAGGCCTGAATCCAGCAGCAAGCCTTGAGCTTGGAGCGTAAGGTGGGAAGCAAGTCCCAGTGTCCTGCAGTGCCACAGCAGCACCATCTGCATCTGGTGACCCCCATCTGAAAGGGTTTTGTGGACTCCTGGGGTTCATTTCTCCTGCTTTCAGGGGGAATCTGCTCATCCTGCAGTTTCAAAGCACTCCTTGAGAAAGTCCGTGGCTTGCACTGGCAAGGCTCACCATGGTGTTGCAAAGGCACACCCAGCTGAATGGAAAGGTCCAGGAAGGACTTCTGGGTCAGGTCTGCTCTGTGTGGTTGGGTGGATTTGGAGGTGCCTGGTATAATTCAGTGGAGACAAATGGTCTGTGTACCACAGATCTGTTTTCAGTTGAGATATCAGCTCAAACTTTGAAAGTCATGCAATTCTGCTAACCTGCTCTTTCAGCAGCTCCAGATGAAACTGCAAAACAAAACTCCATGTAATTGCTTCTGCTCCCATGATCAAGGACAAGCTCAGAACCATGCTTGGTGCAGTATGCTCCACTATATGATAGAAGGATTGGGTCCAAACTGGACACCAGGTTGGATGTTGTGCAGATTCACGGGCTCAGGAGGGACACAGGAAAACCAGAGAGGAGCTCCCAAGAAGAGGGGGCACGTCTGGGTGTAGGTGAGTCAGGGTCCATGGAGGACGTGCCCTCAGATAGTGATGGAGACCTCAGCATCACAGAGTGCACCTTGCCTGCAGTTGCTTGCTCTGGTGGGACAGCCTCTGAGTGCCAGCAACACTGTGCTGGTTAACTGGAAGAAAAGGCCATTTTCAGGTTTGGGTGACTTCAGCTCACCTTCCAGCCTGATTTGTGAACTTTCTGTGTGTTTCTCTGCAACAACAGTGACATCCAGTGGCCAGCTGGGTTTTTCTGCAAAAAGCATGAACTGTCTTAATGAGAAGCTTTTATATTTAAAACTGACTCAGGAGGATAGGCTTTGATCTTCTGGAAAAGTTTCATTTTTTAAAAGATCTGGTAAAATAGCTTCGGTTTTCCTGAGCCAGCAGGGCACTGCTCAAGAAGTGGGCTAGAAAGCATCAGCTCTCTGCTCCAGCACCCAGTCTGTCCATAAACTGTCCACAAACTTCAGGGGGACAGCAATTTGCTGAGGAATTGCTGAGTTCTGTGCTGTGGCATCACCACGTTCTTCACTTCTGAGACATCCACAATCCAAATAAACCCCTGGAAAGGGGCTCCTGGGGAAGATAAAGAAACTAGCACAGTCTGTGAAATAGTTGACTGTGAGGTCAAAGCCAGAAAGAAAAAGCAAGGATCCATGTTGTGTCAACTGGGGGCTTTGATTTGTGGATTTCAAACAGCAAGTGATAGTGTCACTTGTAGTCCTTTGAAGTTATCTGACAGATTTGATAGACATTGCCCCCAACTACCTCTCCTGTATGGTTTAATCTAACACTAGAGTAAGATTATTATTTTTTGGAGGGGTTTAATTCAGTTTAGAGCTGTGCTTGTGCAAACTGGAGGCAGGTTCAAGGTGAAAATGGGGATGTGCAGTTTCACACTGTGTATTAATTACATTGCAGCCACGGGATACTGTGGAAGCCAAATGTATCCATGAGGCCAAAAAGGGATTAGACAAAATGAATAGAACAGCTCTGGAAGTTACTAAACCTTTGGTTCCTTAAGCTGCAAAGATACAGCAGGTTCCTCACCACTATTTATTTACAATAGCAAGCTGCCCAATCCATCCTTATTACGTGGCAGAAGCCCTTGCCCAAGGCAGGCAAAGATGCTCCATGTCACAAGGCTGGCTGTTTGCTAAGAAAAGCTGAGGTCCTACACAGTCTGGCCCTTGCTGGACCATGCCTCAGAAACGTCTCTAAAAGTTCAGTGAACTACTCTGTGTGTAAAAAGCTGTTTTGCTGACCAAGGAGCTTTCCAAGACTAGAAGCTGCCCCGGGGTCAGTCTCCATTGAGTCACTGTAGGTGTTTTAGTAACACATTCAGTTGCCTTCTTTGCAAACTACAAATGTGGAGCACGGAGGTATGGAAATGAGTTTTGTCCCCCCTGCTGCAACCCTCGGCTGGCTTTGGCAAGCAGGTCCATGTGCATTCCAGACTAGTTCAGGATGGCTCGGGGGATTTGCGATGGGATATGAAACACTTCTCTGGGAGGCTACCTGCCTAGCACCAGCTGTTGGGACTTTCCTGTGCTGCTGTCCGGGGGGCCTGGCAGTGGCTCACGTGGAAAGAGCTGATAATTTGGGTTCAGATGGGAGTGTGTTGTCTACTCAGCAAGGCTGCAAGAGCACTAATGAGGCACCCTGAGCAAAAGGAGACTGCATTTCCTTACTGATTTCCTCACTGCTTGAGGTGTTGATAATTGAACCTTGTGAAGATCAGTAAGGACAAGTGTAGATGCAGAGTCCTACATCTGGGGAGGAATAACACCAGGCAGCAGTACAGATTTAGGGGTCATCCTGTTGGAAAGCAGCTCCACGAAGAAAGATGTTGGAGTTCTGGTGGACAGTAAGTTATCCATGGGATAACAATGGACCCTTGTGGCCAGAAAGGCCGAT
>JAOEGS010011370.1:0-59121 GCA_025447755.1 Corythornis vintsioides | reverse complement strand
CCAGGACTGGGCTCCTGGGGCGCCGGGGGCCACAGCCCCCCCGGACTGGGCTGCCGGGGGGCCCTGGGCCATAGGGCCCCAGGACTGGGCTGCTGGGGGGCTCTGGGCCATAGGGCCCTGGGACCGGGCTGCTGGGGGGCTCTGGGCTGTAGGGCCCTGGGGCTGGGCTGTATAGGGAGACTGGCACTGTGCTGATGAGGGTCTCTGGGCTGTCAGATCTAGGAACTGGGCTGCTGGGAGGCTCTGGGCTGCACAAGGAGACTGGCACACTGTTGCTGGGGACCTCTAGAGTGCAGGACCCTAGAGTGGGACTGCCAGGGAGCTTCAGGATGGTGCTGCAGGTGGATTCCAGGGCACTGGGCACTAGGGTGGGATTGCTGGAGGGCTCAGGAGCACCAGGCTTCAGAGTGGGAGGCACTGGTAGCTCTGGGATGGTGCTGCTGGGGAGCCCTGGGGTGCAAGGCACTATGGTGGACGTCCTAGAGGGGAGAACGACATCACTTCTGCGGAGTCCTTGGGTGCAAGGCACCGGGGCGACGTTACAGGGAGGCCCTCGGGTGGAGGACACTGGGGTGTTGCAGTCATGGTCCTGCAGGACATTTGAAGGTGTTGTGAGGAGTCAGAGCTGCCCTTCCCTCCAGCACCCCGTAGACGTTTCACCCAGTATCCCCATTTCCCCCACACCTTATCCTCTCACTGCCCCAGTAACCCGCACCAGTATCCCCAGTTCCGGCACATCCCAGAATCTCTTAGTACCTCCCCACCTCCCACAAACCCTCGGCTCCCTCCACCTCCCCCGCACCGACCTTGAGCCGTAGGCGGCAGAGCAGCGGGGTGAGGCTGGTGCGCTCGGCGCCCGGCTGCAGACGCAGCTCCTGCAGAGGGGCACGCCGGGGCCGCTGCTGCGTCTGGGGGGAATGGAGGCAGCACCGGGGGTCACCGGCGGCGCCACCGGCAACATCCCCCGCACCACACACGCGTACATACACACGTACATAGATAGCGAGAGCGTACCGCACCCGCCGCCCGCTAGCGGGTATCGCGGCCCGGATTCCCGGCCCTCCGCCCGCCCGCCTCCCATCCCCGGGGCTCATCTCGCCGCACCACCGGGAAGCCCAAAGCCGGTACCGCCTCCCCCGCCCCCGTTGCGAACTCACGGCGGGAGTGCGGGCGGTTCGCATGGCCCAGTCCTGGCAGCTCCCGCGGTCCGGGCCCGGTGCTCCCCCGCGCGCCGCCGCCCGTTTGAAAGCTACGCGGCGCTCTGATTGGCTGCTCGGCGCACGCGTCACGGCCCCGGCCGGGCGGTTAGGGGCGCGCGGGGAGCGACGCCGGTGGGCGGGGCTGCGCGGGAGGCCACGCCCATCGCGCCGGGAGCGCGCACGAGTCAAGCTCCTCCCCAACCCCGGAACTCCCCAGCGTCTGCCCCGGTGGGAACCGGCCCCGCCCGATCTCCCGGCCCCGCCCAAGGGATGCAGCGGACACCCGCCAGTCCCGCATATCCCGCGGGGTTCCCGCTCTCCGCCGGGGGGTGGGGGTCTGGGCAGCATTCCCAGCGCTACCCGCGGCTCTCGGGTTTATTGCTCCCGCGGGGAGAGGTACAAAGTTGGGGTAAGGGGGACCCGGCCCAGCAGGGTCCAACCCGTCGCCGGGGTGTGGGTTGGGGGGGAGGGGGATGTCCCTGAGCGATGCCGGGGGTCCCAGCCACCGTGGCTCAGCCAGGCCAGGGCCGGCCCGGAGGAGGGGCGAGGTCGCAGTCGAAGTCAGCGAAGGCGGCGGGGTCAGGTGGAGGTTGCTCGGAGGGATGCGGGGCCGTTGGCACTGCCACCGGGTCCTTCTGCAGCAGGTCGGCGTCGAAGGCCACCCCGCGGAAGAAGGGGTGGCCCTTGAAGTGGTGGAGGTAGCGCAGACGGTGCAGAGGGTTGTGGCACAGCAGCTGGGGACAGAGAAAGGAAAGTGAAGTGGTAGGACCCTGGCATGCAGCCCAGGGGGCCAGCAGGGACCCCAAAATCCAGGTGGGAGAGTTACCTCGGCCAGCAGCCGAGCCAGCGCAGGGCTGAATGTGGGGGGGGTCTCATAGCTGCTCTCCTTGACACGCTCCAGCATGGCCACGTGGTCCCCCGCCGGTGCCACAGGGAACTGTGGGAGCAGAGAGCAGATTTAGTGGCTTCATGGGGCGCCCTTATCCCCCAACCCTGTGGTCCTCACCTCCCCACTGGCCAGGGCGAAGAGCAGAACTCCCAGGGACCACCAGTCAGCTGCATGGCTGTAGGGCCCCCCGCTCAGCACCTCTGGGGCTATGGGGATGAGTAGATGAGTGCCTGGAGGGTCCGTGCCCCCAAACACAGACTCCCCCACTGCCCCCTTACCCATGTACTGCAGAGTGCCACAGATGGTGTGGGCTCGCTCACCCCACTGCAAGTGCCGGGAGAGGCCAAAGTCAGTGAGCTTGAGGTGCCCTGTGGGGAGAGACACCACAGAGAGACCCATGGATGGGGTGTCCCCATGGACAGGGTGTTCCCAAGCCAATGCTACCAGATTCTTACCTCTCTCATCCAGGAGGATGTTCTCCATCTGAAACAAGACAGGCACTGGGGTGGCCTTTCCATGCGGGGGGGTTCAGAGACCTCCCCACCCTATTCTTAGCCCCCCCCAGTCCCACTTCCACCCACCTTCACATCTCTGTGCATGATGCCCAAGTCATGGAGGTACACTGAGAAGAAGACAGAGCCATCAGAGCAGTGGGTCCCCTCCTGGCGTGGTGCCCGCTGCCACCCTCACAACACCCAGCAGGCAGCTGCCCACCCCCTGCGATGGCTGACCCTGCCTGCAGGTCCCCATTGATGGTGACAGTGGTGAACTGTCCCTGGCACAGCAGGCCACTCACCCAGCACCAGCACCAGCTCAGCAGCAAACAGGCGGACGGTGCCCTCAGCGAAGCGCCCGGTGGCGCGCCACAGTGCGTGCAGGTCTCCGGTGCTGCAGTAGGTGCACACTGCCAAGGTGGGTGATGTGTTGTTATTGACAGGCTGCCCCACAAGGCTGAGCTGACACAAGGGGCACAGGGAGACAGGTGGGTCACTCGAGCCAGGCACCAAGGTAATGCACACTCTGGGGCCATAAGGTGGATGAGGTGGCACAAGAACCAGGAGGATGTCACTGCACTAAGGTGGCATCAGCACAAGGGCAATATGGGCAGCAGGACCACATACTAAGGTGCCATAGGCATAACTAAATAACATGGGAACGTGCAAGTGTCGGGGCCACGCACCATGGTGACAGGGACACCTGAGCTATGTGGGCACTGGAAATGTAGGCACCAGAGCTACATAAGCCACACTGGTATCAAACTGACACAATCTCTAGGGTCACAAAGGCACTGGGAACACGCAAACTATATGGTCACCAACGTGGCACAGCTACCAGGGCCAGGCAGGACCAAGGCTGGGGCGCCTCATTCACCCCCATGCTGGTCCCAGCCCCACTGTGGCTTGTGCCCATCGCTACAGTGGGTGCAGGGTGGAAGCTGGCAGCCGAGTGCCTGGATTCCCACAGGGCATTGGGCAGTGCAGGGGGAGCATGCTCGTGTGCGGGGACACGTGTGCGAGCAGCGGGGACACGTGCCCAGGCGGGGGAAGGGTGAAGGGGGGGTGGGCTGAGGCAAGCCCGTGGGCAGATGGTCACTCACTGATGAAGAGGTGGCTCTGGCCCTGCCAGCTGTCTCCCAGCCCGTGGACAAATGGGTGCCTGACCTGTCTCTGGGGACACAAAGCAGAGAGAGGGTGAGCGGCCCCCCAGGGTGGGGGGCCAGGGGGGGCTGGGGACCCCACTCCTACCACACTCCTTCTGCAGCTCCGGTGTCCTCCCATTCCCACGGCCACCCTGAAATCCCCCCACCCCTGCGGGCTGGTGTCCCCCCCTAACCTGGATGCTGACTTCTTCCTTGCACTGCTTGAGGGTGTCACGGCGCAGCACCTCCACTTTGGGCACGACCTAGGGGGGTCAATGGGTGGTCAGGGGAGACCAAGGGCAGGCAGGGGCACCCGTGGGCTCCGGGAGCAGCACCTACCTTCACAGCGCAGACCTTCTCCCGTCCGCAGTCCAGCACTTTGAGGATGGTTCCGAAGGAGCCTTTGGCCACAAAGCCCAGGATCTGGGGGTACAGGGTGGAGCAGGGCCTGAGCACCCCACAGAGACAAGCTCGGTATTCTTGGGGTGGGGAGTTCTGCGTGGGGTGAGGTGGAACAAGGCACCTAAAGGAGTCGATGAGGACAGGAGGACACAATAGGGACCCCGGTGGGATGCCTGGGGACCCCAATAGGGTGCAGAGGGACCCCCCTATAGGACACACAGACTAGACATAGGGACCCGGTGGGAGGTAGAAGGGGATCCGATGGGACGGACGGGGACACCGGTAGGATGCTCGGGGACCCGTCACGGCGTGGGAGGAGAGCCGGTAAGACGATCGGTGATCCCGGGATGGCGACACGGGATGCACGGGCAGCGCGCGAGGATAAACGGGATGCTGGGGAACCCCGATACCGGGAGAACCTGTTAGGAAGCTCCAGGATTGCTAGGATGGAATGTCCGGACGCCCCGCAAGGACGGTCGGGGTCCCCCCATTAGGATGCACCGGGACCCCGGTAGGAAAGTGGGGGGAGACTCCGGGACGGCACCTTGAGCTGCTGCTGGCGGGCGGAGGGGCGGACGGGGAACTCCGGCAGGAAAAGCGAGACGAGCTGCGGCAGTGGCCACCCGGGCAGCGGCGGCTCCTCGGCGGGGCCCCGCGGGGCCAGGGCGAGCCCCGACACCGGTACCGGTACCGACCCGGCGCGGCCCAGCAGAGCCCGCACCCACGACCCCACGGCCCGGCCCTGCGGAACCGGGGGCGGTGTCAGCGGGGCGGCGGGGGGACCCTGGGGCAGGGAGTGCCTGGGGACGGCAGAGAGTCCCGGGGCTGTCACCGCCACCGCACGCACCTGGGGGGGCTGCACCGGAGCCGGGCCGGGGCCGCTGGTCGTTGCTCCCATCGCGGCGCGCCCGGCCGCGCCCCGGGCCCGGGCCCCGGTAATCCACCGCCTTACATAACCCCGCCGCCCCGCCCCGCCCCGCCCCAGCCGGGCGCGACCACCCCCCGCCTCGGGGCCGGTCACCGACACTGTCCCCCGTGCACCGGGACATCGCCCTGCGTGGGAGCTCCCCCTTGCTCCGGGAGTGCCCCCAGGGACATCCACCCGTGACTGATCTTCCCCCCCGCGTCCCTGATTTTGGGCAAGGCACGCCCTCCGGGAGTCCCGATTACACACTTCGAGGTTCCCCCTTTAACCACTTATCTTCCCTTTTCACCCCCCTTTGCACTGGGACAGCCAGTGGGGTACCTGCATCCCCCCACTCTGAATGCCTTACACCGACACGGGGTTATGAAAGAGACTGGAGAGGGACGAGCACAAAGGCTGAGCCCAGAGTGATACAGATGCTGCAAGGGAGCCCTGAGTCCCCCCAAAAAAGTGGGTGCCCCAAGCAATCCCTGGTGCTGCAAAGCTGAATAGGGGAACAGCCCTGAGCCTGATACTGCAGCATGGATGGGGAAGGGGTGAGGAATAAGGCACTGGTCCAAGACTGTTCCAAATTAAAAACTCTTTATTTAAACTCTCCCGTCCCCCTTTCTCCCAGCCTGGAGCGATCCTGCTGCTTCACCAAGCCCAGGGGCTGGGCCCAGCACCCGCACAGCAGGGAGTGGGGGAAGCTCTCAGGAGCCCTTGGCACAGGGGCTTGCACCCCACAAAGCGGCCATGGAGCACCCTGTGCCCCACTTCCCTCTGCTGCTGCACCCCCTGCCCCACAGCGACGGGGCTGCCGAGGGCCTGCACGTGGCTAACACCCACCTCGGGCACTGCCACGCCGAGCAGGGTGGCCACCCCTACGCCCTCGGATGCCCCTCCAGAGGAAGAAGCATGGGACACCCTAGTCCCTTCCCGGCCTGCCGGGTGCTGCCATCACTTGCGCCTGCCGAAGATCGACTTCTTGCTGGGGTTCTTCTCACCCACACTCAGCCCGATGAGCAGACGAGCTTTCTCGTCCTCCTCCTGCTGCTGGATGGTCCCATCCGATTTGTTCTCCAGCTTCCCCCGGGCCTCCGTGCCCGCTGCTGGCTTCAGGCGTAGCTTCTCTTTGATCACCTGCCCCGGGATTTGAGGGATCACTCCATGGGCAGCCTCTCATTGTGGGTGAGAGTTTGAGCTGCTGAGCCAGGGCAGCAGCTTCCTGGTGCTACCCACCCTGGGGTTACCACCTCTGCGCTAGGCAGGCGTCCTGGGAGTGGGGAGGAGGCACCTGTGGGATGGGGTCCCACCTACCTGTGCCACCAGGGCTTTGCGGCTGTCCCTCTTCACCGCCATGGCAAAGTCCAGCCACGTCCACGTGTTGTTGTGGTACTCCAGGCACGGAAGCACCAGGTTCAGGTCGCCCCAGTCCACGCTGTTCTTCTCACCCTGTGTGACAGAGGTGTCAAGGAGCATGGGACAATGCTCCAGAACACCCCCCAGCCTGAAAGGCTGCACCCCCTTCCCAGCACATCCCATCCTACAGGCACCTCACCTTGTAGCTGACACAGAGTGGCACCTGTGGGATCTTGATGTAGATGAAGGAGTTATTCATGGCTGCACGCTCCTTCATCTTGTCGATGTCATCCACAGGATGCTGGGGACAAAGCAGAGCCATGAACAGAAGGGAAGGAGAAGGGCAAAGCCAGGAAACAGCAGGGAGTGGACAGTTGGGCACTAGGCCACGGCATTACTTCACCAGTGAGAGAGGTGAGAGCTGCTCTGGCACGGTGTTAGGAAAAGGAGATGCTGCAGGGTTCACACCAAGCGAGCAGGTGCTTGGTTGTAAACATTGCAAATTCTCATGGCGGGAGGGAACAGGAGTAAACAGGCAAGCGAAGGAGGACACAGCTGCCCAGCCCCACCACTGAGGGAAAACAGACTGGCTCCACAGCAGACCTCTCCCATATTCCCCCAGTCCAGGCAGCAGAAGGTACCTCAGGTGCTTTTCGGAATGATCTTCTGACCCCTGATGTCCGATTCAGTCCCTGAGCGACTCCCTTCCCTGGGCCCAGTGAGTCGTCGGCCACAATCAGCTGCCGAGGCTTCACCACGGGGATCCCTGGGACAAACAGGGTCAGAGATGGTGGCTGGTGTCCCCCTGGGGGTTTTCCATGACCCAGACTCCCTTCAGCCCCCAGGGGAGACAAGTTCCTGCTCCTCAATGCATGGCCCATCAACAGCTGCCCACAAACTTATCCTGGGCACGCAGCTAGAGTTGCTCAAGGACACTGCTCAGGTGCCAGGGAGAAGGGTGACTGAGCCTCTCACCTGTCGTCACCAGCTTGGACTTGTCTTCCTCATCCCCCACCTCCTCCTCCTCCACATTGCGGCCAGGGAAGAAGAAACCCATCATCCTGTGGAAGAACTGGTGGGTGAGCTGGATGGTGAGGGGTACCACATTCACCTGCAGAGAGAGAGGCACATCAGAGCCAGGCACTTGCTGCCCGTGCTCCACAGGGACCTGCCACCTCCCAGACTGGCCACGGCACCTCGAAGTGCTCCTTGATGGAGATGCCTCCCACTGGTGGCCGGACCTTGCTGAAAATCCTCAATGCCAGCTGCCGTCCGGACTGGCAGGAGCTCTGGGGACGCAGCACCACCTGCAGGGAAGAGGATGGGTGACCAGGGTGAGGACAGGCCACCTGCGGGTCCCCAGGGTGCAAGGCTCTCCCAGAGCTGCCACTTGCCTTGTACACAGCATTGGGCAGGAGGTTGTTCATCGTGACCCAGCCCAGTTCCAGCAGATGCTCGGCCGTGTCGTCAGACTTGTTGACCTGCGCACACAGACCTGTCAGCCCCTCACGGTCCCAGTGCCCGGCTCAGGGGCTGTGGGTGCCACCACCTGGCTCAGTACCTTGCTGTAGAGGAAGCGCTGGAGCTCCAGCTCGGCGATGCCCAGCTGCCCATCTTCCTCGGTCAGGCGCCAGCGTGCCTGGGCAAAGTAGAACTCAGTCCGCCGTGCCACGCTCACGTCCTCCGGCTGCTTTCGCAGCTCCATCTTGTTGGCTCGCTGCAGCTGGAAGTCCTTGAAGCACCTGCAGCAGAAAGGGGAGAGCTGGAATGTGGGAGCGCTGGAGTAATGGAGAGTGTGACCAGCAGGAAGACTGAGGTTCTACTCTGCCCTAGTGAGGCCACTTCTGGAGTACTGTGTCCAGTTCAAGAGACAGGGAACTACTGGAGAGAGTCCAGCAGAGGCTACAAAGATGATGGAAGGGACTAGAACATCTCTGTAGATGTTCTACATCTGAAAGGCTGAGAGCCCTGGGGCTGTTCAGCTGGAGAACAGCAGCCTGAGAGGGGAGCTGACCAATGCTGATCAAGAGCTAAAGGGTCCCCAGGGGTCAAGAGGATGGGGCCAGACTCTTTCAGTGATGTCCAGTGACAGGACAAGGGACAACAGGCACAACCAGAACCCAGGAGGTTCCACCTGAACATGAGGAAAAATATCTTTGCTGTGAGGGTGGCAGAGCCTGGCCCAGGCTGCCCAGAGAGGTTGTGGAGTCTCCTCTGGAGAGATTCCAAACCTGCCTGGACAATGTGATCCTGGGCCTCCTGCTCTGGGTAACCCTGCTGGAATAGGGTGATTGGACCAGATTATCTCCAGCCCCCACCATGATGGATTCTGTGAGGCACAAGGTTGAAAAAGCCAGAGGATGGTCCCTACCTGATCAGTATGTTCAGCTCCTCACTCTCCAGCTGCAGGTCAGCTTTCTCCTGGCTCAGCTGCTGCTGCAGCCTGTGGTTGAGGTCGAGCAGGGTCTCATTTTTGCTGTCATCCTGCAGGGACTGAAGGACAGACAACCCTCAGCACCCTCTAGCCCAGATCAGGGACCCGAGGGAGCCAGGCCCTACCTGGATGTGGGCTCACCTTCACGTTGGAGTACATCTGCTTCTCCATCTGCCGGATCTGGGCGACGTGCTGCCTCACAGCCTCTTGCAGGTGCAGGATACTGCTCCGCTGCTCCTCGGGGTTGCTGGACATTTCCAGCTGGAAGCGTACCCGCTGCTTCTTTTCACTGTGCTCCTGGATGTGGGCAGAGGGGAAGGTCAGCATAACCCTGGGTGCAGTGAGCAACATGGTGACCTGAAGCCTACTAGGTACCTTCCGTTTGGGCTCCACGTGCAGCAGCAGGTTGTTGACTATGTCAAGGATCATGGCATACTGTGCAGGGTTGGTGGAGATCTCCAGGTCGTGATGGATCAGTGTGAATGTATCCACAGCTCCTGCAGGGACACATGAAGGGCAAGTGGGGCCTCAGCATGGCCAAAAATGGGAAGCATGTGTGGGCCAGCCAGAGATGGAGATGGATGGAGAATGAAGCAAGGTGGTTACACTGGGTCCATCATCTGCTGCACTGCCACATGGCTGGTCACCCCTCCTGTGTGCTCACCTCTGATCTCAGCAGCACCAAGATAGACCATCCCTGGACTTAGCCAGCACCTGTGGGTCAGCCCAGAGCTCTACCCACCATGACACAGTGCCTGGATGTACCCACCCTCTTGCTTCTTCAGCAAATCTTCCTTCTCCTGGTTGGCGGGGGTCTCGGGGGGCTTTATCTGTGTGGCCAGCTCAGGGTCAATGTCATGGCTGTAGCTGATGTAGTACATGCGGCAGCTGCAGCGAGAGATGATCCTCTGCACCTGCTGGGTCTGCTGGGCTTCTGAGGGCTGGTTCCAGTCTGGGGACAGGCAGGTGGACCACAGTCAGAGCACCATATCACAGCACAGGGCTCAGAGCATCAGCCAGCTCCTGAAGCTGTTTGAGGACAGGCTGGGAGCTCTTGGTTTCAGCAGCCTTGGGGTCACACAGAGCAGGATGGGGCAGGCAGAGCAGCCAGCTCTGTGGGTAGTACCTGTGGTGGTGCTGACCATGCCCCCCACAGCCTGCCCACTCTCCATCAGCTCCTGCACTGAGTCCAGGCTTCGCTGCCGATGCTCCTCAATATTTTTCACCTGGGGAGGCAAAGAGGCACTGCTGGCTCTTCCTGCCTTGGCTGGGGCAAGGATAGCACTGTCTGCTCCCTTCACAGCTCCCCATCACCCATTTTCATGAGGAAAAACATCTTTTCTGTGAGAGTGTCAGAGCCTGGCCCAGGCTGCCCAGAGAGGCTGTGGAGTCTCCTTCTCTGGAGAGATTCCAAACCCGCCTGGACACTGCACTGCTGAGCCCCCTGCTCTGGGTGCCCCTGCTGGAGCAGGGGGCTGGCATCAAATGCTCTCCAGAGATTCCTTCCAACCACCACCATTCTGTCGTTCTATGATTACAGCTCCAACTGCTTACCTCCAGCCAGAGCTGCCCATGCTCCCTCTCCGTGGGGCCACTCTCTGTCGTGGCAAAGTACTGCATGCCATCCAGCAAGCAGGTCCAGGATGTCTTCTGCTTCAGCGTGTCCCCGTACCAGGCAGGGTGGTGCTGGCACTGTAGCAGCTGGGCCTTCGCAGCAGACACAATGACGCAGCCCTCTGTCTCTGCACCTCGCAGCACCATCTGTGGGGAGAGAGACCCTGCAGGTGAGCTGAGCCCTCCTGGGGGCAGGCAGAGCCACGGAGATCAGTGGGCAGGCTGCCCGAGGGCAGGTACCTGGCAGTTGACCAGCTCGATGAGGCAGTTGCGGTTGTAGATGTCGTCGGTCTGGCAGGCAGCGATGCCGCACAGCTGCTCGCTAGCCCCCGACTCCTCCTCTGTGAAGACCACAAACTTGTCTGTCTCCTCAATGAGCTTCTGCAGCATGTAAGCCCCTGGGGAAGGAGAAGGGGTCAGTGCAAGGCTGCGGGGGGCTGGCTGGGGTTGATGGGGGTAAGGCAGGTATGGCATTGTGGTTGCATGCACATTGTTGCTGGCTGTGGGTTCCTCCTTAAAATCACAGAATTGTTCTGGTTGGAAAAGACCTTCCAGATCATCAAGTCCAACCATTAACCCAGCACTGCCAGGGCACCACTAAACCATATTCCTCAGCACCACATCTCCACAGCTCGGAAACCCCTCCAGGCATCATGGGGACTTCACTACTGCCCTGGACAGTCTGGGCCAGGCCTTGACAGTCCCCTTGGGGAAAAGATTTTTCTTTATGTCCAATGTAAACCTTCCCTGGCACAACTTGAGGCCATTTCCTCTTGTCCTGTCACTTGTTCCTTTGGAGAAGAGACCAACCCCACCTGGCTCCAACCTCTTGTCAGGGAGTTGTCAAAAGCCAGGTCTCCCCTGAGCCTCCTTTTCTCCAGTCTGAACAGCCCCAGGTCCCTCAGATGCCACCACACTTGTGCTCTAGACCCTTCTCCAGCTTCGTTGTCCTTCTCTGGACATGCTCCTGCCCCTCAATGACCTTGAAGTGAGGGGCCCAAAACTGAACTCAGTATTCGAGGTGCAGCCTCACCAGTGACCAGCACAGGGGAACAATCCCTGCCCTAGTTATGCTGGCCACACTACTTCTCATGCAAGCCAGGATGCTTGCTCCCTTTCCCTGCCGTGCTCACCCCCTGAAGAGGCTCTCTCAGGACGGCCACTGGTGATGGGAGCAGTCACTCGGGCAGGGACAGAATGAGCAGAGAGAGGGCCTCGCTTCAGCTTCTTGGCTTGGAGCTGCGTGTCGATCTTCAGCCCCTTCAGGGCCTCTGTGGACAGGTTGCGCTTGAGCACGGCCGCTTTCTTGTAGCCATCATAGAGGCCAAAGGCGATGTCCCGGTTGGTGGTGGTCCAGGATGCCCGCAGGTCCACCAAGTGCAGTTGGTGTGTGTGGAAACCATCGTCCCCATCCCGCAGGGGCAGCTCCTGGGCACAGAGGGTCAGAGCCTCAGCATGGCAAAGCCACCCCCAGCCCCTGGGGGCCCTGCTAATCCCTGCAGGCAGAGTGTGGGGACCAGAGGCAAGGGGGAGCACCCAGGGGCCCTCTGCAGGGACCTGCAGCAGGGATGCTGTGGCTGAAACAAGACATCCTTTTGGCCAGGTGCTCAGGAGATCAGAGGCCCTGCAGGGCTGTCTCCTCTCCAGCCAAATCCCTTCCCCTTTGTACCCAAAGACCAATGTCCCCTTGTCCCCAGGGGATGCCATCAGGCTGGCACAGGCTGCCATGCCCTCCATGTTTGTGGCAGTACCTCCTCAGCCGTGCGGTTGCTGTGCCGTTGGTAGGTAAGGGAGGACAGGCTCAGCAGATGGGTTTTCTTCACCAGGGTGTCGAGCCGGTGGTCAGCATTCTCATCGCAAGTGGAGGCCATGAGGTGCACGGTGACCTGGCTCAGGTCACTCACCATCTGTGTGATACTCCACTCCGAAATGAGCCTTCGCATCACTGTGCCAGCTGCGGGATGGGGAGGGGGGTCAGCTGGAGCCCTGCCCTGCCTGGAGGTGCTGCCAGCAGGGCGCCCCCCCACTCACCTTGTGGGATAAGCCGTTGGGTGCCACGAGTGAAGATGTGTCCCTGGCAACACTCCACCTGGATCCCCCGCTGCTGGGCAAAAGAGGCCCAGTAATGAACCTGTGAGGCAGCATAAAGCAGGGACTTGAGTGCCCAGCACAAGCAGAGCAGGAAGGTAACACTGGACCCCCACCCCAAGGACTTGCCTGCAGTCGAGGGAAGAGCGCGGTGTAAGACAACTGCTTGTAATGCTGCCCCAGTTTCTTCTTGCTGGGTTTCATGTTGTTGAAGAGCTTCCCACGGCAGATGGGGCGTGTCACGCTAGTCCACGTGGCCCAGAAGTTCTGCATCCAGCGGAGGGTGCTGCTGTAGAGCAGGATCCTGGGCTGGGAGTGCTCTGAGAATATACCAGCCGTCAGCCAGCACCGCAGGGCAGGAACACGGCGGCACCCAACCCAGGACCCATAAGATTGGTTAAAACCAGTAAGCCCTGCCCTGGCGTCGGGGGATTCCCCAGGGTGTTGTCACCCACCCTCACTGGGCCGTGTCAGATCCATCCGGATGGAGAGGTTGAGGTTCTCAGAGCGGAAGGCACGGTAGGAATCGTACTGCTGCCCCACTGGCACCTCGGGCAGGAACTCGGGGGAGCGCAGCACCACACCGTGGTGGTCATGGGGGTTCCCATGGCAGAGCCACTGCAAGTCCAGCGTCATACACAGGTCAGGCAGGTGCAGGAAGCAGCAGTCATCATACCTGAGCAGGGAATGAGATCCCAGTTACCCCTGGCACTGGTAGCAGCCTCCATGCTTCTGGGCCCACACACTCACTTGGAGGCTGTCCGGACATTGATGTCCAGGTTGCCCTTGAAGATAAACTGCCCAGGCTTCCAGTGGAAGGAGAGGTGGCTCCACTCCCAGTGCATGTTCTCTGTGGTGTTGTAGGGGTCCTGCAAAGACAAGTGTGGAGAGAGGTAGGTGTGAGCTCACTCCACGCCATGCTCTGCTCCCTACCTTGGTGGCACCCACCTCAGTGGCCAGCTGGTGCAGGTTGGCCTGTTCAATGTCCATGTGCCAGTCCCCGTGGAAGAGAAGGCGGCTCTTGTCCCACCAGGGCAATGGGGCACTGGGGTCCTCTGAGGGCTTGCTGAGGAGATCCACACACTGGCCGATCAGGGTCCAGGCTGGGTCCCAACAGGGCCCCCACACAATGGTGTACTGGGAGATCTCGGCTGGGGACACAGAGGTTGGCTCAGTCCATGTCCCACACTGCCCTGTCCCCACCCCAGCACACAGCTCCCCTGTCCTTCCAGCTCTTACAGTGGAAGTCATGGTAGAATTTCAAGGGTGGCATGTTCCTCTCCACTGTTGCATCTCCCCAAGGCAACCCCAGCTTCAGGACCTGGCGGCGCCGGGAGCAGGCCTGGCCACACTGCTCGGCTCCAATCAGCCGGCCGGAAAGCTGCCAGTTCCGGATCTCAAAGAGGTAGCGTGGGTAGTCCCGGATCCGCACTGCAGGGCAGAGCAAGGGCTGAGAAGCAAGGCAGAGATTGGACACTGCCCCAGTCCCCCACTCCAGTCCATGGCAGGAGCCGCTGTCCTGTCACATCTCTGCTCCCTTCCCACTCCCTTGAACCTCCATATATCACTGCCCTTGCTCTGTTATGTACCACACAGTGCCAGCGAGTCCCTATCCTGGGATCCCAGGCCACACAGCCACCATGCTGTCCTCCATGGGCACCCTCATGTGAAGCAACTCACCAAAGAAGCTTCCAATTCTGCCCTTCATCATGCGGCACCACTGTGTGACCATCTCCAGACCCTCGGGTGGGAACGGGCTGACACCATCCATGTCCCTCATCTGCTCCAACACACAGTCTGTGCCGTGGAAGGACTCATCGGCCATGGCCACCAGTTCCAAGTGGGCCAAGGTCCAGGTGAGGAGAGCCCTCCGCATGGGTGTGTTGGCGTAGAGGCGCCGCGAGCGCTGGATGTAGATCTCGATGTTCTTCTTCTCCAGTGAGGCGTAGAGCTCCTCGATCTTGCGAGCGGGCAGCAGCTCGCCGTGTTGCTTGCGCAGTGCGGCCACCTTGGCGTCCAGCAGCTGCAAACGCTTGGCGCTCTCCTTGCTCTCGTCCTTCATCAGCTCATAGTTGTCTCGTAACTTCACCTCGAAGACGTCGTCCAGGAAGACCCAGGAGAAGTGGGTCACTTTGAGCAGGAGGTCGGGGGGCAGCGCCGTGCTGGCAGGGCGCCCGCGCCGATGCAGGCCCTTCAGCCACTTCTGCACGCCCACCGCAGCGTCCAGCGTGCGGGAGAAGTCATACTGATAGGGGAACTCGATGGTCACGCTGGCAAAGGAGAAGGCCCAGCCGCGGTTGCGGAGGGTGCGCAGGGTGGGGAAGGCGCAGCGGTGCAAGATGACCTCCTCCAGCTCTGGCAGCAGCTTCACCTCCACCTCCTTGAAGCTGAAGATGCTGTGTCCATCGAAGCCGGCGGCCAGCTCCGGGCAGTAGCCATGCAGGGCACCCCCGTGCCAGCTCACAGAGGTCCGTTCGGCAGCCAAGCTGATGAAGTTGGCCTCAGAGACAAAGGCTGTGAGCTTGGCAGAGCTCAGCTCCAGTGACAGGGACAGGAGTCTTTTAGGAGGGATCCCATCTGGTGGGAGGGGCCCTGGTGTCTCTGTAGGAGTGGTGGGGTGGGATGCGGGGCTCTCAGGGGGCAGGGCGGGGGGCGTCCCGTGGCCAAGGGCACTCCGCAAGGCTTCATGGCACTGCAGGGTGGCCAGGGTGTGATGGTACAAGTGCATATGGTCGGGTGGGCTCCAGAGCACCGCCAGCCCCTCGCCACACTGCACCTGCAGTGGAAAGAATGAGCAGGCACCATGTACATCACTGCTGGGGAATGAACAGCACAGCCCCGTTCCCCTCTCCAGCACCTTTTGGTGCCATCCCAGCCTCCCCCTGCCCCATCCATCCCAGTCCCACCAGTACAGGATAAAGCAGAGACCTGAGGCCCACACCAACCTCCAGGGAGCGGATGCTACTGTGGTAGGTGACAGAGAGCATGGAGAGGTTGGCCACTGGGTTGGGGATGGCAGGAGCTTTGCAGCATGGCTGCATCTTCTCCATGATGCTCTTCACCAAGGCCAGCACCATACCCTGGACACTGACTGTGCAGCTCTCAGCACTGCCCAGGATGGTCAGCGTGTCCAGCCGCAGCTCCAGTGCACCTAGAGAGATGGCACATCAGTGCTGGAGGCAGGAGGCACACCAAGACATGCCAGGTTCCTCTGACCACAGTGATGTTCCAGGACAGCTATCTGGGATCACCATGGATGCTACTTACCCACCAAGGCTGAGAGTGTGAAAAGGTTCACGTCCTCCACCTTCAGATCCACCTTCCAGAGCAACCCCCAGGGCTCACTTGAGGCAGAGGACGACTGTTTGGCAAGCTCAGCTCCGTTGGGCCGTGGGCAGAACAGGGGCAGGACCCTGGCCAGGCACTCAGTGCAGGTCTCTGACGACTCCACTTGCAGCCCACGGATGGTGCAGTCCAGGAAGAGTGTGTCTGACTGCGTGCTGGACATGCCCAGGGGCTGGTTGTAGCTGCCCTGCATGACAAACAGGATGGTCACTCTCAGGCTGCAGTACATCCTCAGACAGCCACAGACTGGTTTGGGTTGGAAGGGACCTTTAAAAGTCATTCAACCCCCCTGCAGTGAGCAGGGACATATGCAACTAGAGTAGCTTGCTCAGGACCCTGTTCAACCTGACCTCAATGCTTCCCATGCCACCATGTTTCCCCAAGGCACCCACACGGAGTTACAAACAGGCAGCCCCCCACCCCAGAGCCACCCCTTGCTTCCTTGGCTCACCTGCAGGTTGAAGGAGTCGAGGATGAGGGCTTCTCCCCACACATGCATGTTGGGAGGGTGCGGGGCACGCTGGATGTGCGAGTCGTTGCCCACGCGCCAGCAGAGATGGTCCACGGCCAGCACCGCTCGCTGGTGCACGCTCTGCGGCCGCAGGTGCTGGTAGTCTGTGGGCAGAGAGGTGGGGTGAGCACAGGCAGGGCTCGCTGCTGCCCAATCTGCTGCACCCACACAGGGGCCACCCAGACACAAGCAGGCAGGAGTCTACAGTCCCTGGCCAGATGCAGATGAGGGCAAGCACAGAGGCAGCACAGTCCTCCCCATTCCTGTCCTGGTGTCTCTCTGTCCGAGACACAGATCTCCAAGAAGAGCCCAACTGCCACGCTGGTGCCAGCTGCCAGCTTGTACCTGCAGAGATGGAGTTGAAGCCCAAGGCAAAAGGTGGCGTGTCCCCCAGCTGCACTGACACGTTGACATTGGACAGCGAGGCACACAGGATGATGGGTGCTATGATCTGGGGATAGCTCCTGCATGGGACAGGCACAGACAGGCTCTTACTGGGGTACCATGAGCAGACCCAGAGGGACACTCCCTCTGCAGGCACCCCCAACCACCCGCTACCCTCCATACTCGCCTCCCCATGCCACAGGCTGTGCACAGAGCAGAGAAGGTGCTGGGTGCCCGGGCACCCTGCCAGAGCATGGCAGGCAAGAGGAAGAAGCTGCAATACCAGCAGCTGTGCCGAGGCTGAGTTTACCTTCCCTTGTGCCCTTGGCTGGGGACAGGCACCGCCTGGCACCTGTACTCCTGTGCCAACAGGCCCAGCCAGTGCGAAAACTCTTGGTGGCGGTAGTGGATGATGCAGGTGTTGAGCAGCACAGCAGCTGAGAGGTCAATGGCTGTGACCTAGAGCAGGGAGAGGGCCGGGTGGCAAAAAAACCCTCTGTGCCAGGAGCTGAACCAACCACCCGTGGGACAGTACAGGACAGCAGCATGCCCAGCAGCTCACTCACCTGCACGCTGGTCTTCAGGGAGTTGAGGCACACGATGCGCTGGCGGCTCTGGGACAGGAGAAGGCCATCTGGGGAGGGAGAGGAGCAGGAGTGAGGGGTGGCAGAAGACAGCAGCCCTGCCCCGTGGGAGCCCTCCTGGCTACTTGCCCTCCAGCTGGAGTTCTACACTCATTTGGTCCAGGTCTGAGGTGGGCGTGAAGTTGCGCAGGGGGATCTGCTCCTCTTCACGCTGATATAAAAACTGCAGGAGCTTCAGGCTCCAGGTGAGGTGCCTGCAAGAAGCAAGGAGTAGCTGCCAGGAGGGAACTGCACCCTCTTGTCCTCCACTTTCCTGTCTCAGCCCCAGCTGACTGGCACACTGGCTCGGACAAAGGCACCAGCCAGTGCCCAGATGCAGCCCAGCCCAGCACTCTCAGCACATCAGCAGAGGACGCCATCAGGCTGTCCTACTGAATCACCAGCTCACATGCTTCCCTCCTTCCCCAGAAGCCCAGTTCAGGGCTCCAAAACCAAGGTGAGCTCCAGGATTTGCTCCCTGCAGTCTGAGAGAGCAGGGGACAAGCAGTAAACAGCATAGTTGTCCCCAGCTCCATGTCCCCAGCACTAACTGGGGCTAGGACAGCCTCCCTCTGCCTCCTTACCTCTTCTGGCTGTTCATAGACAGCACTGTGCTGGTGTTCTCCAGCTTCACCTCCACCCTCCTGGGAATGAGCTGCAGTGTGTCCCTGCTCAGCAGAGACAAGGACTTCAGGGGCTCCCCTGGGCCTGGAGAGGGACACATAGAGTCACGAGAGGGCTCCTGCCCAAACGGAGCAATGGCACAGCCAAATCTCTCTGGCTCCAGTGCAAGTGCTGCTCTGCTCACAGCTTCTCCCTGCCCATGTCCCTGACCTGTGCCAGGCTGTTCCCCGGTGCTGCTGCGCTGGGCACTGGCAGTGACGTGGTGCAGCAGTGGGCTGCAGAAAAGCCCTTCGTGCAGCTCTGCTTGCAGGGTCCAGAAACGCAGCCTGACACCCACCAGCCGCCGTTTGCTGCTGATCTCCAGGGAGAGGGAGAGTGCCAGGGACAGCTCTGCCAGGCAGGCGTCATCCTTTGTGGGGACACAGGCAAGGAGAGCACAGGGAGTCACTCAACTCCCTGCCAGTGAAACACTGGGCACAGTGTGGGGAGCCCAGAGCCTTGCAGCAGTGCCCAGCCTCAAGGACATGCTGGAACAGGTCATCAGGGTGCCCCAGAGAGCCAGTGCCCAGGCTCCAAGTATGGGATTTCTCCCTTCCCCAGCACTCACCAGCTGGCTGCTCCGGAGGACTTTGCTGTTCACCTTTGTCAGGCTCACCTCACAGGTCAGGCTGGAGCAGAAAACAGACAGAGGATGCAGGCCCTGCTGCCACCAAACCAAACCAAACCCCTGCCCTCTCTTCTCTGTGGGACATGGGAACCCCAAGTTCCTGCTCTAAGACCCCCCAAAAGCAGAGCACACCCTGACTCAGCACACACACAACTCAAGCTTCCCATGAAGGGAAAAAGATCCACATCAGCTTCGGAGGAAGTTAATGTGTCACATCATAGTGACATGGGATGCTAATGAGCAGCATGGAGACAGGTAAGACACCAGGTTGGGGTTGGGGGAACCTCCCTGCCTCTTGGGACCCAGGCCCAGGCTGGGGAAGCAGAGCAGGGTGCAGGCAGTGTTACCTCTTCCCATCACCATTCAGGAGGAGACGTGTCTTGCTGGCCTGGATGTGCCAGAGAGACTCTGAGGTGGCCACGTGCAGAACCATGATATTGACGGAGTCCATGTGGATGGAAAAGAGCTGAGGAAAAGGTGCTACTGTGAGGGATGTCTGACAGCAGTGCAGCCCACAACAGCCTCTCACTGAGCCAGTGCCTCACCTGGCTAAGAAGCCTCAGCAGGGACGGTTTAAGAGCCAGGTCTGGTCTGCTTTCATTTCCATCAGCCTCTCCAGGAGCTTCCAGGACAGACGGCTGCAACTCAGGGCCCTTCTGGAGATCTGTGCGGATTCGCACCTCGCCAAAACACAGCTCAAAGTAGCGCCTGCAGAACAGCACCAGCAACTCCTTTAAGAGCTCACAGTATATATAACAGTATAAAATATAATCACTAAAACAGTACACCCAGCCCCGTCGCCAGGGATGCCCCCCACCCTGGGGATGCACAGGACTGGCATAAAGGTATTCATAAGATGCTGCAACTTCAAAGAAAAGTGGCTCACACCCACAGAGAGCAGACCACAGGGCCTGCAGAAAGGTGTAAAGGCAGCAGAACCACAGTCAGCAGGGCTAGGCATGAACCAGACCCACCAAGAGAGCAAGGAATGAGCACAGATGAGGATACATACGGCAGCTCCCGGCTCAGTTTACTGGATATCCAGATGTTGTCGATCTCCTGCAAGGATAAACAGGTAGGTCAGAGAAGAAACAACCTGTCTTTGCCTTATGATGCTCATCCTGATACTTCTGCCCTGCTTCCAGTGCCTGGCATCATGCAGGCAGCAGCCAAAAAACACGCTGCGGGGATTTGCTGCCAGTCTGAAAGTGGCCACAGCCACCCTGCCTGCCAGCCCCTTGCCCAGGTACTCACCACAGTCTGCTGCTCCCGCTGGAATTTGAGGCTGATGTTCTGGGCCCAGAAGAAGCCAAAAGAGCCAATCTTCAGCTCTGCATGAAGCTTCTGCCGGCACCAGGTGACAGCCAGGCGACACACCAGCCACCTGCAGGGACAGGCAGAAGGACTGGGTCAGCCTCCCCGCTGGGGCTGGGGACCCTCTTTGTGCTTTGAGCACCAGTTTCAGCACCCACAGCTGGACGGGAGCTGCCAGGGCCTGGCCCTGCCCCCACCCTCTCTGCAGGTCACCCTACCACAAGTCCTGACACGCCCCTCCCAGCCCCTGAGGGCCCCTTTGGCCCTCACACCCCCCGGACACTCTATGCCCACCCGAGTCTCCCCCACACACCCTGAAACCTCTTCGCCAGCGCTGCAAGTCACCCCAAACTCCTGACACCCCCTTCAAGCCCCATGTCCCCCTTAACCCTTGCTGCACCTACTCTTCTGCAGACCCCTAGCACATAACCCTCAGCCCTGCGGGTCGCCTCACATCCCTGGCAGACCCACGCAGCCCCGCGGCCTCCCCCATGAGTCCCGTGGGCCCCCTCCACCCTTACCACCACCCCAGCCAGCACTGTCACCCCAAAATCCCCTGCCACCCCACCGCCAGCCCCATAGGCACCCCCCGACTCCTCCGCCTCCCTCCCCAGCCCAGTCGCCCACCCCCTCGAGTCCCCGTGGGTCCCGTCCCGTCCCCCTCAATCCCGGCCCCGCGTTCTCCAGGCCCTAACCGCGCCAGCAGCCCGGCGAGCAGCGCGACGACGACGAGGCCGAGCAGCACGGCGGGCAGCGGCGGCGGCATGGCGGTCCCCGGTCCCGGTGTCCGTCCGTCCCCCGTCCCTCCCGCCCCGGCCCCAGCCTCGGGCCCGCCACCGCCGTCCGTGGGGCCCGGACCGCCCGCGCCCCCGGAGTGGCGGCTGGGAGGGGCGTGGCCAGCGGGCGGGCGTGGCCAGCGCGGTTGGGCCGAGCAGCGCTTCCCGGAGGTGGCGGTAGCGCCAGTGCCAGTCCGGGGGAAGCGCCGGCGTTGGTGGAGAGAGGGAGCTACACCGGGTCCATCACCCCGAGCCCTGCTGGTCCCCTCCACCCCCCGCACAAACAGCCACACGACAGGGAAGGGTTCAGCGCTTTTATGGCAGCGGGGCCCCCGCCGCGTGCGGGATGTGGTTTGGGTACAGAGGGGGTGATAGCAGGTGACAGCTCTCCAGGGACAGAAGCACTTCGATGGGGTCCTTGGCCGGAGGGGATGCAGGGGAGAGATGGAGAAGGGAACTACAGTGGAAGGGTGGTGGAGTTGGGGAATCTGCTCTGGGTCAGGGCTTGGTGTTGGGCTGGATTTGAAACATGGGAACACACTACACATAGGACCGTGGATGTTGGAATCTGTTTTGGTGCAGGTCTGGCTGTTAAGACACCTGCTTTAGACTGGACTGAGGACATGGGGACTTGCTTCATGTCAGATCATGGATGTTGGAATCTGCTTTGTTTCAGGTCTGGACATTGGGCTCTTCTTTGGGCTGGATTCAGGATGTGGGAACCTGCTTCACATTGAATGTTGGGTGTTGCTTTAGGTCAGGACATTGAGATCTGCTTAATGTCAGATTTAGGACACTGGGATCTGTTCTGCATCAAATTCAAGATGTTGGGATCAGCTTTATGTTGGATTTGGGGCTCTGTGTTCTGGTATGTGTCAGACACAGGTGGGGACAGGGGCCATCCCCTGGTTCAAGCAGCCCCAAACATTGCAGGGCAGCACCCAGAAGCTCAACATCAGTCCATCTGTCCATCACAACTCTGAGTGGTACTGCTCCGCTTTGAAGACCTCGCTGGGTTGCATGAAGATACCCTCCATCACCTTCCAGTAGTTATTCTGGCTGGAGGCGGCCATGCCGTGCACCTCCTTCTGCCCGTGGATGGGTCGCCCGTACTGCTCCCCCGTCACCGAGAGGAAGACATCGGTGGACGTGTGCTGGAAACGCACCTCGCTGTCCCGCGCCCAGTACGTCCCACTGCACACCACCGTCCAGTCGTCCAGGTAGTCGCCTTCACCGGCCTCCCCGAACGCGCTCACCTCCTGCGGGTGAAGAAAGAGCTTGTGTGGGACGAAGAGGGGAGCTCAGGGGTGTTGAGTTGGGTCCAGAGGGCAAGGAGGTGGAAGGGGAAAAGAAGGGGTTGGGTGGGGTGAGGAGGGACCCCCTTGGGACCGGTGCTCTGTTGGGAGTTGGAGAGTCTGTTTGGGACTTGAAGTGCTGGAGAGGGGCAAGGGGAAACTGGTAGGGACTGGGGAACAAGGTGGGACTAGTCAGGACCCATCTGGGACCAGGGAAGGAGGCACTGCTAGCTGGGACATGGGGGACCTGCCAGGGACAGGGAGAACTCAGCAGGACTGGAGTACAAGACAGTGCTGGGAGTTACAGAACGCACAAGGGGGACCCAGCTGGGACTAGTAGGGGCAGAGAGAACCTGGTGGGGACTAGGAGACAAAATGGAGCTGTCAGGGACAAGGTAGACTCAGTCTGGACTGGTGAGTCTGGTATAGATGTGGGGGACAAAGAGGGTTCCAGTCAAGACTGGTAGGGACTGGGAGAACCCGGTGGGTACTCAGGGGACTTGGCAGGGCTTGGGTGACAAGGGGAGCCCAGCTGTGCCTGGGGAAAGGGGCTATGCCTGGGGGACAAGATGGACTCCCAGGAGTATCACTAGGTACCTGGTTCCCGGAGAGCGGGGAGGCGAAGTGATGGCTGTGGAGGTTGCGGCCAGTGCCCAGGTGGGTGAGGCGGATGGCCTGCCCGCAGCGCACCGGCGTGCCCCGTTCGCACACGGCCGACGTGCGGCCCCGCACCCGCCAGTAGCTGTTCCCGTCATCCGCCGCCGACACCCCGGTCACCGACTGCTGCCCGCTGCCTGCGGAAAGGCGAGAACCGCGATCAGACCCGGGCCGGCAGGCACGTTACCGGCACCGGCAGTTGGGAGTAGGGGGAGGCGTGCGTTCCGTTACCGGAGCCATAGCGCACATCATGCGAGTGCAGCCGGACATGGTGACGCACATTGAGCAGCTTCACCACGGAGCCGCAAGTGACGGGTCCGGGACCTCCGCGCACCGCCGCTCCCAGCGCTAGCACCAACACCGGTATCCGCCACCGCGCCGCCATCATCCCCCCTCCTCGCCACCACCGGAACGGGAAATTGCGCCCAACCGCCCGTCCGGAGGTCGCCGCTCGTCTGCTCCGCCCCGCCTCGCTCGCCGCCGCCGCCGCGGAGGCCTCCATTTTCCCTCGGACCCGGGGGTAAGGCCGCGCCGGGCGGCACGGGAACCGGGACCGGGGTGGGAATGAGCGGCGGCGGGGGGAGTGGCCGGCAAGGCCCGTCCGACCCCGGTACCGGGCGAGGGGGGCTGTTGTCAGGGGAACAGCGGGGACGCGACGGGCCCGGGGCAGCTTCGAGGCCTCTGGGGCGTCTCTGCGGCCTGGGCTGGGTGGCTCCGGTGGGACTGGGCTTCGGTGAGGGTGGTCAGGGCGGCAGGGACCTCTCGGTGTTTGGCGTCGGGCTGGGCCGCGGGCCCAGGTTTGGGGGAGGTGAAGGCAGCCGGTGGTCCCTCCGGTGCTGGTTGCGGGCCGCGGGTGGGGCTGGCGGCAGCAGGAGCCTCTCGGGGCCGGGACCCCCGTTGAGGGCCGTGCCGTGGTGGGATGAGCCGGGATAGGGCGAGGAAAGCGAGGCGGTGGGTGCCAAGGCGCGGGTGATGGTTTGCTCACCCGGGAACGGGACGGCCCCAGGCCCCCGCTCGCCGGGGTGGGCCCGGTTCCCCCGTAGCAGAGAGCGCAGCAGAGCCAGGGGCCGCGGAATATCGCTGACATGGTGGGACAGGCTGCTGGATGGGAGATGATGGCCACGGAGAGCATTGCCTGCTTTCCTGGAGCTGGGGAAGGGACTGGAGCTTTGTTTCCCAGGTACACTGGTGGTCCTGAGTGCCCTGCTCCCCATTGCCTCACTCCCCAGGTGTGTTCCCGGAGCCCTGCGTTTGGGTTTGCAAATTTCTGACAACGTTCTCCTTGAAAAGCCGACAGGCAGCAGCCTGGGAAGCCCCTGTGGGGGTTTAATAACTGACCAAAGCGTTGCAAAAAAAGGTGGGGATGAATGAGTGGAGCTCCCAGCAGAGTGAGGTTCTTGTGGAGTTCCGCAGTCAGCTCTGTTGCTTTTTTGTTTGGTTTTGTTGGTTTTTTTTTTCCCGAATATGGTGATGTGGAGAAGAAAAATGTAGGTTATTTGGAATAGCTAAACGGGGAAGCTGCAGAGACCAGGTAACACTGAGACAGCAGCGGGTGTAATGAAGGTAACAAACACCCCAGCGATTGGCTCTACAGCAGCTTTTGTTATTCAGGAAAGAGCTGTTGGTGCCTCAGCAATTGTTCCTTTTAAATCAGCGTTCCAACGTCCCCCAGTAACCTAAAAGGCTATTTCGGAATTCCTTTAAAGGAGCAGAGAACAAAACAAAAATCATCATTACGCTGCTGCAGGAGTCGTCGGCGGTTTGTCGCTGGCTGCTGCTGCTGGTTCTGGTCTGACTGTCTCAAAAGGGGAACGCTGGAAAAGGCAGGGGTAGGACTAGCAGGTTTCTGGGTGAGCCAAGCCTTGTTTTCCTCACTCTGGGGGAGAAGCTGGCAGACAGGCGATAGGATGCAGGTGATTGGAGTCACGGGCAGGTCAGAGAAAGTGAGAGAAACATCGATTGTCTGTTTCTTACAGGAAATTATGATCCAGCAGGTCTAAAATAAACAGGCAGAAGAGCTTTTTCACACCGTGCTGCTGAGTTGTTCTGCAGCCCAGTAGCACTGGGGGACCAACAGGCAGCATTTGGGAAGCAGGTATGGGAAGTTCCCGAGCTGCAGTGGCTGCCTGGATGGACTTTCCCTGTTGCAGCATTGCTGGTGTCCAGGTGGCATTTTGCCCCTACCACTGAGGAAGGTGGGAACAGCAGGTTTAGGTGCCGACTTCAGGAGCTTTGTAAAGCAGCTATAAAAGCCAAATACAAACCTAAGCGTTGCTGATGCCCTATTAGGGCTGGCAGGCACTGGCAGAGATCTGCCCTCCAGAAATCCCTGCCTGCACCTATGAGTGGCTCTGAGGGAGAGCTCAGCACCAATGAGGTGGTCCCTTCCACCCCTTCCTGAGGTGTTTTTGTCAAGCTCATAAGCTTTAGATGAAAAGCTGCCAATGTGATCTTGTCTGAAGTCTGATGGGATGCAGCCTTAAGATTGCTGCTTAGTCATCAGTGTTAAATCTACACATGGCTTTTTTTTTTTTTAAGTAAAACAAGATTTATTTCACTGTGAGAGCCTCAGGGGGTGGAATGGTGGAGTTTTTCCTCATGAGCAGTTTATAGTCACAGTCTTTTATCTTGTGGATGTGTTTGGGCCCTGATGAAATTAATAAGCATTTAATTTATAAAAGGAATAGATTGGGTTTCTTTAGGCTCTATGTTTTGAGTCAAGTTTCCCAGCTTCTTATTCTTGCAGCACTTGGAGTTGCCTCCACTTTAACTTTTCTCTTTGGAGACGTGAGAACTGAACAAAAACTCTCCAGTGGGGGCTTTGGCAGTGGGGTTCTGTGGACCCACGTGATCTGAAGTGTACTGTGAGTTGAGCTATGTAATGGCAGAGGTTAAAACAATCCCCATCCAAAACATCTTCCTCCAACACCCCTCCCCACCCCCCAAAATCAGCATTAGTGTGACTCAGGGCCTTGGTATAGTTTCTCCCTTGAAGAGCAGTCAAGGACTTGCTTCTCCTCAGCACCCATGCTGTAATAATGCCTAGATTAGCAATGGGTTTTGCTGGTTGGCACGTTGACACTGGTAACCTGGGCTGCATCAATGAGTGATGAACTTATCTCCCAGGGAGGACACTCCCTGGTCATTCTGTGAGCATCACCAAGGTGCCTGGAGAGTGAGATGATCCTGCTCAGGCTGTGAAGCTCCCATGGGGCACAGCTGATCCCCTTGCCATCCTGTCCACAGCTGTGCCCCTGCCTTGCCAGAGGGCCAGAGTCACTGGCAAGGTCCAGGATTTTTTCCTGTAATTGCAGTGCTCACTGTCTCGCTGTTCCTGAGCCTCATAAGTTAAATTTTGCTGGTGTATGATGTACAAAGCTGCCATGTCCAGTGGTCCTGAGCAGCCAGCAGGTATCAGGATGTGTGGCCAAAGCTTTACAGATATTTGAATGTTTGGTTTCCATAATTCTCAGGTTTTAACAGCACTGCTGTGTCTCGCCAGGGAGGCAGCCTGATGTCCAGCCTGGTCCCACTGACCTACTCAGAGCTCCATGGTCTCAGCAAAGGGAGCTGCCTGCTCAGGGTCATCCCAATTAAGAGGAGCTTGTGGACTCTATTATAGACAGTTGTTACTCTGCCTTTGAGCTGGGCAAAGTGCAGGTGGCCCTGGTCAAAAACAAGGAAACAGCCTCAAGTTGTGCCAGGTGAGGTTTAGGTTGGACATGAGGAACAATGTCTTTCCCAAAAGGACTCTCCAGGCCTGTCCCAGGCTGCCCAGGGCAGTGGTGGAATCCCCATGATCCCTGAAGTGTCTCAAAGCTGTGGAGATGTGGTGCTGAGGAATATGGTTTAATGGTGCCCTGGCAGTGCTGGGTTAATTGTTGGACTTGATGACCTTAAAGGTCTTTTCCAACTAAAACCATTCTGTGATTTTGATCAGTGTCCAGTGGCCCTAGGCCATCTTTGGGTTAAAGATTTATCTCCCACCTATAGGAGTCTTTAAACCCACCCCAGCCAGACAAGAGGGGCTGTCCTCTGTGACTGACTGCTCAGGGGGGGCTCTACCTCTGCACCTCCAACCACGCTGGCTGTGGTCTCTGCCTGCCTCCCTGTGCTGTTCTGTTTCAGATGAAGGCCTCTCTGTCACAGGGGATGGGAGAGGCACCTTCAGTCTGTACCTGAGTCAGCATCTCCTCAGGAATAGCTGTGCTTGCTTCTGTGCCCTGCTGAGTGACATCCCCTCTGGCCTGAGGTGGATTTCATCCCAGCTGAAAGCACCTGGTTGGCTTGTGTGGAACCTGCTGGGCTGGATCACTAAATGTTTCCTAAGTTGTAGCTGTTGCCTGTGTCCAGACCAATTAGTTTGGAGTTGAGCTGAAATTGCCAGGAAATGGTGTTGAGGAGGGAAGCTGGAACTGTGAGCAAAGTGCTTTGCTGGCTGAGGATGGTGAAACTGTTCGTGGTGCTGTGAGGAGGGGTTTTCTTTCTTGCTGGAGTTGGGTGTTGATCATGGACTGGAGAGAAACGAGGTTATAATTAGACTTGGAAGTGCTCTGGGAAAAGCCACTTTGCCAGCAAGTTTGTGTGTGTATCCCTGATGGATACGTGTGGAAAAATTGGTGAGAAGGTGTAAAGTTGATTTAATATTTGTATGTAGGCTGGTAAAAAGAATTCTTCCCATCTCAGAGAATCATAGAACCATTCAGGTTGGAAAAGACCCTTGGGATCATCCAGTCCAGCCATTCACCCTACTCTACAAAGTAAACCATGTCCTCCAAAACCACATCCAAATAACCCTTAAACACACCCAGGGATGGTGACTCAACCTCCTCCCTGGGCAGCCTGTGCCAGGCTCTGGCTACTATTTTGGTGACAAATTTTTCCCCAATGCTCAGTCTGACTCTCCCCTGGAGCATCTGGAATCCATCCCCTCTTGTTCTGTCACTAATGACCTGTGAGCAGAGACCACCACCAACCTCTCTATAATGTCCTTTCAGGTGCTGTAGGGAGTGATGAGTCTCCCCTCATCCTCCTCTTCCTCCACTAAACACTCCCAGCTCCTTCAGTTGCTCTTTATAAGATTTATTCTCCAGGCTCTTCACCAGCTTTGCTGCTCTCTGCTGTATTTACACAGCTCTTTGGTGGCATTTGCTGCAGGAACATGTATTTACCCAGCTCCCATACCACCCTCTGGAGCATTGTTTCTGAGAGGGATGCTTGAACACGTGTGTGTGTGACTTCTACAGCAGCCTCTTGAGCAAGGAAATCATGATGAGAGCATTTTGAAGTGTGCTTATTCCAGTATCATTCAGTGGGGTATGGAATTCTTTCCTCATCCTTTTATCTTTTTTTTTTTTTTTCCTCCAGTTGAATTAAATCAGATGTAATTTAACATGGAGGTTTTGGCTTTAGATCTGACACCTCCTCTAAGCTTCTTTTTGTGCCTTCCCAGAGACTAGTTCCTCTTCCTGGGCTGGCACTTTCATCTTCACAGCCATTTGAGGAATTGCTGGGTTGTTTTGTTGGTTTTTTGTTTTGGTTTTTTTTTTCTTTTTTTCATTTAGCTGACTCTGTAAGCTTCTGTTATTTTGGTGTATGTAAAAAGGAACTTTGAAAATTTAAAAAATGACAGCAAGTTTTGTGACCATGAGAAGTAGAAGGCTCAGAAAGACAAGACTTGAGCTGCATCTTTATGGACACATGCTTTTCTTTGTGCTAAGCTTGAATTCTATTGCTTCCAGAAATCCTCACGGGGGAAAACATCCAACCAAAGGTTGTGGATATAGAAAATACCATTTCTGTAGTCTCTTCTTACTTCCTAATCTCTGGACAGAAGCCCTTGGCCTGGAACACCCCGGCCACGGCTCTGTCTGTGTGGGGTGGGGGAGTTGGGGCAGCCCCAAGTTCCAACTCTGCTGCATCCCCAGGTCTCTCTGCCATCTGCTCTGTGGGGCTCAGCAGGGCCCTGTGAACAGCCTGCAACTGCAGCTCCATCAGGGTCCTTTCCAGGCTCTCCCTGGCTTCGTTAACTGAATGAGGATTAATCAAATTAAGATTATAATTGGTTGGACTCCATGCCTGTGTTGTCAGTGGCAGCATGGGGTGGCTTTCCTGGCCATGTGGGAGAGTATGGGTGGGATGAAGGACTTTGGCTGCCTGTGACATTTCAGCTGCAGCCAGCAGCTCAGATGCTGTGGTGACAGGGCCTGTCCTGCTCACTGAGTCAGGGGCTGACAGGAGCTAGCAGCACATGGCTGCTGGCTTCACTCACCTAATCTCTGGTGACAGCCATGTCCAGGCAAGGTGGACACTGGGTAATTCATGGCCTTGAGAGATCATTTGAAACCTTCTTTCTTTATCTGTCTTCTTTCAAAAACCTGTGTAAGGGAAATGCCTGTGTTTTGCTCACCCAGCTGATGGGATGGATCTCTCCTCTCTCTCCAGTTGCTGAGCAAACTTCAGTGAGACCCTGTAGCCATGTCTGACTTTGTGGAAAGTGAAGCAGAGGAGTCCGAGGAGGAATACAACCAGGATGGAGAGGTGGTGCCCAGAGTAACCAAGAAGTTTGTGGAAGAAGATGAGGATGGTGAGTGCACTTGCCTGTTGTGAGCTGGCTGAATTGTCTGTGCCTCACTGCTCTGTTACACATTCCACAACTCTGCAGATGGAGCAGTGACTGTGCTGTAATGGTGTGGCCATCTGTAGGCACTAATCTCAGCTGTTGTGCTTCCTTTTCTTCAAGTGCTTAGGTGGTTTTTATATTTGGCAATAGAAGTTACACTGCTTCACCCCCGTGGGGTTTGCAGTCACACCATTTGATAGTAAACAGTAAAGGCAGAGGAATTTTTCCAGTGTGACCACTTCACCTGTTCCTTTTGCAGAGAGACCACAAGACAAGAAGTGATGTTCTGGCATGAGCAGCTGTCTGGGTTCTGTTCTCCTCTCTGTGATGCTCTTTGCACAGAGCCAAGAAAGCAGATAACCAAGGAGGGAATGTCTAACACTTGCTGCTTTCCACCCTAGATGAGGAAGAGGAGGAGTTGAATCTTGATGATCAAGATGAGCAGGGGAACCTGAAGGGATTCATTAATGATGATGACGATGAGGAAGAAGAGGAAGAAGCCAGTGACTCTGGAGACTCTGAGGATAATGTTGGCCACAAAAAGAGAAAGCGCAGTAAGTTTGGTGATGATTACTCATAGGGGGTCACAATGTGCCAGAAAGCAGAGCCCACCCTCTGCCCTGGCTGTCTGCATTGGGCTGGGTAAACCACTTCCTTCTCACTGTTCCCAGATTAGCAAAGGGAGAGTGTAACCCAGCTCTGCTTTCTTTTAGCTTTTGATGACCGCCTGGAGGATGATGATTTTGACCTCATTGAAGAGAACTTGGGTGTTAAAGTCAAAAGGGTGAGTTGTGTTCCCGTGGTGTGTCTTGGCATGGAGGGAGGGAGGGAGGGCTCCTGCCTGGGGTGAGCAAGTGGAACCTCCTTAGCAAGTGGCACAGGCCTTAGGTAGTTGTGTACATGCTGTGCCCAGCACCCAGCTCCTGAGGGGGTGACTCTTGTCCCCCATGTGCCTCTTCTGGGCTGGGCTCCATCCTGCTCACTTGCAGGTGCCTGCAGAGAAGGTGTAGTTCTGAGCCTGAGGGTCTGTGCCAGGAGCCCTGTGCACTGACGAGCCTGTTTGCTTGCAGCAAAAATTCAGGCGTGTGCGAAAAATGTCAGATGATGAGGATGATGAGGAGGAAGACTATGGAAAAGAAGAACATGAGAAGGAAGCCATTGCTGAAGAAATCTTCCAGGATGGTGAAGGCGAGGAAGGAGGGGAAGCTGTTGAAGCTCCTGTTGCTCCACCAGAAGAGGAAGAAGAGGAGGAGGAAGATGAATCTGGTGAGTGTGGATGGTCAGTTACATCCAAAGTTTGTCCTAGGATTAAAGCACAGGAATCAAGATAAGACTTCTGAGTTATAAGTAACCAAATTCCTGTCATGGTCAACTCTTGTTGGTCTAATTAAAACAGTCTTTAGAATTAAACGTTTCTGGTTGGCAGGTTTAGTCTGTCTGAACTGCTTTGTCCAAGAGCACATTACATGTGCTGAGATGTTGAATGTCTCCTCTGAGCTGCCTGTAGAGTGGAAATACTTCAAAGGAAGAAGTAGAGGCACTGTTAGTACTTCGTAGCTCAGCACCTGCCTGTCCTACTTCTCCTCTGCAGCATCAGCCCATCACTGCTTCTAGTGCCTTACTAAAAGAGTTTCAAGAATTTTTTTGCTACTGTCCAAAGTAGCAAGGCTTTTTCTGGCTGTATTTTCAGTGCACTGAGCTGCAGCTGGTTGCCAGATGGCTTTGCCTGTGTTTTGAAGTTAGTTCTAGCTTGTTATTGTGGTTCGGACTCCTGGAATGTCTGAGGCTGGTGTAGGAGATGCTGCAGAGAGCTGGACAGACTGACAGCCAGAGACAGCTTATGTCTGTGGTGGAGGCTCAGAGCTTTGCTGACTGAGCTGAGCTTTGTTAGAGGTACTAGTTGAATATGTGAAAGTCCTGACTAGTAAATTGTTCTCAATGTCCAGACATCGATGACTTCATTGTGGATGATGATGGACAACCTCTGAAGAAGCCAAAATGGAGAAAGAAGCTCCCTGGGTACACAGATGCGTAAGTATCAATTGGAAACTGGCCTGGAGCCTTGAAAACAGTGCTCATCTTACTTGATTCCTGCAGCTGCAGAGTGATTCAGCTTGTGGTTGGACACCACTGGTCTCTATTCCCAGAGGAACTGGGTAAATTTAAACATGGAGCTTTTAGTGTTTTCTTAAATGTCTGACTCCTTCCTTCCTCCCCTGGATACCAAACCCAGTCCCTTAAGAGAAGTTTTTGCATGTAAAGCACAAAGAGTTGTGTACACATCCATGATTTTTTTCTTAACCTGGGTACACCACTAAAGCTTAGATGGAGGTGCTTTATCCTCTGTGTGGCTAAAAAGGTGTTCTGCAGACCATGGGGGCTGAACAATACATTTTGCCTTCCAGTGCTTTGCAGGAAGCCCAGGAAATCTTTGGTGTGGACTTTGACTATGATGAGTTTGAGAAGTATAACGAGTACGATGAGGAGATGGAGGAGGAATATGAGTATGAGGATGAAGAAACTGAAGGGGAGACCCGTGTACGACCCAAGAAGACGGCCAAGAAGCGTGTCAGTCGGCGCAGCATCTTCGAGATGTATGAGCCCAGTGAACTGGAGAGCAGTCACCTAACGGACCAGGACAACGAGATCCGCATGACTGACATGCCTGAGAGGTTCCAGGTGAGGGAAGGGGGAGCCTGTGTGCAGGTCAAGAGCATTTCAGCTCTTGCTGAGTACAGCAGGCCCAGGGCCTGCAGGCCAGCTTGCATAGCTGGTGGCTGCCTGCATTTTGGCATCTCTTTTCTTACCCTCTTTGAAGATTCCACCTGTAAAATGTAAAGGTTAAAACTGCATTAATCCCCAGGGGTGACACTGAACTTGCTGTGTGGTCTGGCTTTAGCACTGGTCATAGTTTCTCTTTGGCCACTGGGTGCCAGTGTTGCACTCTCAGCAGGGCTTGGGTTCTGCTGGGATATCCTTCATGCTGGGTGCCTCTTGAAAGAAAACTGGTGGCACAAGCCCTGGTGTTGCACGTGCCTCTGCTCATCTCGTTGTCTTTCCACAGCTGCGATCCATCCCGGTGAAGAATGCTGAGGATGATGAGCTGGAAGAAGAAGCTGACTGGATTTACAGGAACGCGTTTGCAACACCCACCATCTCTTTGCAGGTAAAAGACTGCCTGAGACCTCTGTCCTAAGAGGGCTTGAAGGTGCTGCAGCTTTCCAGCCTAGAGGCAATGTTCCAGGAGTCTGTTCGGAGGAACATGGTGCCCAATACACCTTTATTCCTGGTTTTCTGGTTTAGAGCAGGTCATTTAACATGCAGGAGTCTTCATTTCCACATCCATAACTAATAGTAGCTTTTAACCATCACTTGGCTAGATGCTGCTTCTCCACTTCCCCTTAGCCATTCAGGGTGATGATGCTTTTCTGTGGTCTAAAATCAGACTGTGTAGCTAAACCAGCATTCCCAGTTGACAAAAGAACCAGCTTTAGCTTGGGCTGGTTTAGAGGGGCAGCTTGGGAATACAACCAACACATTGTGCTTATCTCTTTTAGGAAAGTTCTGACTACCTTGACCGTGGGCAAGCCAGCAGCAGCTTCAGCCGCAAAGGGCCCAGCACCATCCAGAAGATTAAAGAAGCCCTGAATTTCATGAGAAATCAACATTTTGAGGTAATTCCCAGTCTGACTTCATTGTTGAGATAAGGGCTAAGTTGCTGTCTCCTTATCTAGGCAGGATTGGCAGAGGTGTTGCTGGAAGTATTTAGGGCAGCAGACTAGGAGGGGCTGAGGTACTGTGTCTGCTTGTCTCTCCTGTGACATAATGGTGCTTCATTGGAAAATGCAGCTCATCTGATGTGAGCTGTGGCAAGGCAGGTTTTTAAGGCCTATTTGATGGGTCTGCTATTGTCATATTTCCCTGATCCTGGACAAATTGTTGCTTAGTGAGATGGAGGTATTTCAGAGTATCCAGAGTCTTGTTTGGTCCATTCAACCTGTTCTCTGAAGTGTTGCCTTATGTTGCAGAAGCTTTTTGGTCTGTGTGGTGTATTCTTTGGTTGAACAGCCTTAAGAGCTGGAGCATGCTTTGGTACATCTCCCATGCTGCTGCTCCTTAAGCTTGTGTAGCTCCCACGTGGAACAGGAGCATCCTCTGGACTCCTGGCTGCCAGGAACAGCCCAGTCTTCTGCTTGGTGGTGATGAGTCTCATTTCTGACCCAGGTCCCATTCATCGCCTTCTACAGAAAGGAGTATGTGGAGCCAGAGCTGCACATCAACGACCTGTGGAGGGTCTGGCAGTGGGATGAGAAGGTGAGGACTGTTTTCCCTGCTTGTTATCCCATCAACATTTAACATGTCTTCCCACCTAGCCTGATGCTTTTAAGCACATTGTTTTGGCCATGTGTGTTTTTGTACCCATTTTTTTTGTTTCCATGTTTGCTATCATGTGGTGATAGTTATCTGACAGAATAAGGTTCAGAATAGTCCTTCCTCTTCAGCAGTTTATTTTTGTGTAGTGGTTTCCTGCAAGAAGTGCAGGTTTCAGCTATCAGGTAGATGCAAATATTGCTTTACTTTCTGTTAATACATTCCATTTCTGAAATGAGGCTTGCTATGTGTGTCATATCCAGGCATGGCTGTGGTTGAGGATTTTGATGATTATTTTTCTATGACAAATATCCCAAGATCCTGCTTGGGAAGGAAGGAGGCAGGTGTGACACACTGGTATGGTGCATTTGAGTGGAAATCTTTGTTCTTTTATCAGTGGACACAACTGAAGATCCGCAAGCAGAACCTGACACGTCTGTTTGAGAAGATGCAGGCCTATCAGTATGAACAAATCTCTGCTGACCCAGACAAGCCCTTGGCAGATGGAATAAGGGCCCTGGATACTACTGACATGGAGAGGTATGATTCCACTACTTCCTTGCCATAGAATCATTCAGGTTGGAAAAGACCCTTAGGATCATCAAGTCCAACCATTAACCCTACTCTACAAAGTTCACCCTTAAGCCATGTCCCTCAAAACCACATCCAAATGACCCTTAAACACATCCAGGAATGGTGACTCAAATCCCTCCCTGGGCAGCCTATTCCAACGTCTGACCAATCTTTCAGTGAAAAATGTCTCCACACAAAGCCAGTCAAGAGAAGTATTTAAAACTCTTGTAGGAGTTGAGCCCAAGCCCTCCTTCTGCCTGACCTGCAGCAGAGCAGGCTCCCTGAGCACTCTGGAGGGCAGCCCAGCTGCCAGGCAGATGTAACACGGTGGCTTTGTGTCCATAGGCTGAAGGACGTGCAGTCCATGGACGAGCTGAAGGATGTCTATAACCACTTCTTGCTCTACTATGGGCGAGACATCCCCAAGATGCAGAATGCTGCCAAGGCTGCCCGAAAGAAGCAGAAGCGTATCCGAGAGGATGGTGAAGAGGAGGAAGGTTTGTCCTCAGATTTGATGGTCTCCTAACTGTGGGCTAATTGAAAATCCTGGTTTGAAAGAATAGTGAGAAAGTATGTTAAAAAGTCCTTGTGTTTGCACAGAGATGACATCTTTGCAAGATGCCATTTTCAGGGTGTTTTTCTAACCCTGAATGATTTTTTTAAGGCCACTGTGACCTTTGAGTTGTGTTTGTGGAATTTAGGGACACTGTTGCACAATGTAGATTGTATTTTATCCCTTTGCTGTGCTTTTGACACACTGCAGCTGTTTGAATGCCTCTGTAATGAGACCTTGCTAAACATTTCCTTCCCATAGGTGAAGGAGAGGATGCAGAAGATGAGGAGCAGAAAGGACCTGAGCTGAAGCAGGCTTCCCGTCGGGATATGTACACCATCTGCCAGACAGCTGGACTGGGTAAGGGCTGTGCTCTGTCGTGCTGAGCTTGCAGTGGCCTCGCCCCTGTGCTCTTCTGGGTGGCATGGCTTGCCTTGTAGAAGGAGGACATAGCCACAAAAGTGCCAGGAGGGCTGGAACCCTTCTGCTATGAAGCCAGGCTGAGAGGGTTGGGGTTGTTCAGCCTGGAAAAGAGAAAGCTCCAGGGAGACCTTATTGCAGCTTTTCAGTACTTAAAGGGGTGTATAAGAAGGATGGGGCCAGACTTTTTAGCACAGTCTGTTGCAATAGAATGAGGAGTTAAGGTTTTAAACTAAAAAAGGGAGATTTAGACTGATGGAAGAAATTTTTGATGTTGAGGGTGGTGAGAGCCTGTCCCAGGTTGCCCAGAGAGGTGGTCACTGCCCCATCCCTGGCACCATCCCAGGTGAGGTTGGCTCTGAGCAACCTGCTCTAGTTGCAGATGTCCCTGCTCCCTGCATGGGGGTTGGACTAGATGAGCTTTAAAAGTTCCATTCAGCCCAAACCAATCTATGATTCTATGACTGATAGTTTTGCTCACTATAAACTACAGTACCTTTGTCTTCATCCTTTTTGTGTTGTTGGGTTTTTTTTTTTGTTTTATTTGTGTGTTTGTATTATTTACTTATTTACCAGATGGCCTGGCTAAGAAGTTTGGTTTGACACCTGAGCAGTTTGGAGAGAATCTCCGAGACAGTTACCAGCGTCATGAGACGGAGCAGTTCCCTGCAGAGCCCCTGGAGCTGGCCAAGGATTATGTGTGTAGGTCAGTGTTGGGAGGCTCTTTGTGGAGACCCTGCAGAGGTGACAAAAGGAAGAGGATCTGGGATCATTCTCAAATCCTAAGCCTTCATGTTGCCTTTTTGTTTATAGTCAATTCCCAAGTCCTGAAGCTGTGCTGGAAGGAGCTCGGTACATGGTGGCTTTGCAGATAGCCAGGGAGCCTTTGGTCAGGCAGGTTCTGAGACAGACTTTCCAAGAAAGAGCTAAAATCAACATTTCACCAACCAAAAAGGGCAAGAAGGTAAGAAAGGGAGCTCTGACTCTGTTGTGTCAGTTCGGGTAAGGATCTAAATAACATACAAATGTTCATTTTTGCATCTGAAAACACCCCTGTGCCAGTGGCAACTCTGAGTATCTGAGAGCAGCACGTGAGCTGGGCTGTTGCACAGGCCAACCCAGCAACATGCTGCTTTTCCAGTCTCAGCGTTTCATCAGACCTGAATTCTTGCTATTGAGATGTTGCCTTCAAGTATGGGAATAGTCTCTGTTTCTCTGGGACTGGAAATGAGTTGCACTGTGTCCTGCTGGGGAAGGAAATGCAGAGTGGCAGGCATAGGGGTGAGGGGGTATTGAATGCAAACCATTGTCTGCTACACTATACAGAGGGTCTTTGTGAGTACCCTGTGTGCACTCTGACTGTCTCCTCTCTCTCCCAGGATATTGATGAAGCCCATTATGCCTATTCCTTTAAATATTTGAAGAACAAGCCTGTGAAGGAGCTGAGAGATGACCAGTTCCTGAAAATGAGCCTGGCAGAGGAGGAGGCACTGCTCACTATAGATATTAGCATTGACATGAAAGGAGTGGAGGGGTGAGTCCTCGTTGGCCTTGCCATCCGTGCCCTGGCAGAGCTCATTCATACAGTGCCTCTAGAGCTCCTCTGTAACCCAGACTGCTCCTAGAAGTCATGGTCTGCTGGTTTCCTGCACCTTAAAGTCAAGCAGCCTCTCATGGTCTTGCTAAAACTTTAGCAAACATCTGTCCTACTTGTTTGAAGGCAAACTCTGAAGCCTTTAGGATCTTTGTGAAAGATGATACTTGTTTCCCAGCCACCCTTGCTGTATGTACTCCTTGGTTCCTTCCCTAGCCCTCTGAGTAGCCCCACTGATCCATACAGGTGTGCTGCAGTGGCCATGGGCTCCTCGTGTTGCACTGCTCAGGCCAGCATGTCATCAAGCAGCACAATGTCTGAAGCTAAGGGAAATTGGCTCTACTCTAAATCTTCCAGGCAACTCCCTGATCAATATGTAAATAAATATAAATATTTAAATATTATTTATCAATATCTTAAGGGTGGTGGTCGAGAGGATGGACCCAGTCCCTTTTAAGGACAAGGGGCAACAGGCACAAACTGAAACCCAAGAGGTTCTATCTGAACAGAAGGAGAACTTCTTTGGTGTGAGGGTGTCAGAGCCTGTCCCAGGCTGCCCAGAGAGGTTGTGGAGTCCCCTCCTCTGGAGAGGTCTCAAACCCCCCTGGACACTGTACTGCTGGGCCCCCTGCTCTGGGTGCCCCTGCTGAAGCAGGGGGGTGGCACCAGACTACCTCCAGAGGTCTTTTCCAACCCCCCACCATGGTTCTTTATTTCCTGATTCTGTGTTCCCTCATTTTTTGCAGTTATGGTAGTGACCAGACATACTTTGAGGAAATCAAGCAGTTCTATTATCGGGATGAGTTCAGCCACCAGGTGCAGGAGTGGAATCGGCAGCGTACGATGGCCATCGAGCGGTCCCTCAACCAGTTCCTTTACGTGCAGATGGCTAAAGAGTTGAAGAACAAGCTGTTGGTGGAGGCCAAGGAGTATGTCCTGAAGGTGAGCTAGGATACAGGTGTGGGTTTGAGTCAGAACTGGGGTTACAAATGCTGATAGGCCGAACACAGGCTCTTGGGGAGGAGAAGGAGGAGGCTGACACAGATCTGAGTCTGATTCTTTCCCAAGGATGGAGAGAAAAGTAGGGAGGGAAGATGGGCTGCTTGGTACTGGACAGCTGGTCCCAATCTTGCTGCCTCAAGCCTCCCTCCCTCCAGAGAAGGGCTGTACTAAAGCACCAGCAGTGGATTTCCTCACTCCTCTCCCCTTCTCTGTTGGACTAGGCTTGCAGCCGGAAACTCTACAACTGGCTAAAAGTAGCTTCATACCGTCCTGACCAGCAAGTGGAGGAAGATGATGATTTCATGGATGAAAACCAAGGGAAGGGGATTAGGGTGCTAGGCATTGCATTTTCCTCAGCCAGGTAGGAGGAGAGGCATCACCTCTGGATCCATGTACAGCTTTAGCAGTCCTCAGTGTCTGAGGGATCTCTGTTTTGCAGGGACCACCCCGTGTTTTGCGCCCTTGTTAACGGAGAGGGTGAGGTCACCGATTTCCTCAGATTGCCTCATTTCACTAAGAGAAGGAACGCCTGGCGTGAGGAAGAGAGGGAAAAGAAGGTGAGCCTCAGTGCAGCTGTGACCAGCTGAATGCCTGCACCTTGCTTTTTTGCACTTCTGTTTTGTGATCTACTGTGGGATGGAGAGGAATGGTCAGTCAGAAGACAGCTCAGGTCTTGTCACTCTTGCATGCAAGAATACTGCCCTTTTCCCTCCATGCAGAGCAGTTGCTTCCAGTTAGATCCTGATTCATTTCATCTCTTCTTGGCAGGAGTGGCAGGGCTGTGCTGTTCCTGAGTTCTGCTGGTTAGAGGTTGTGAGCTTATGCAGTCCCAGCAACTGAAATTTTCTTCCCTTTCCCTGATCCCTTGATAATAGCAAGAGGCTGTGGAACCTACTGGAGCTTAGGCAGGCTTTTGGCTTCCATTCTCTACTGGTATTGATTTGCTGTAACATCAGAGTGTGATGCCATCCATCTTTCCTCTGCAAAACTTTCCTGTTTGTCCTTACAGTGGACAGGACCTTCAAGGCCAGCCTGTGGAAAAGATATTTAGCCATGTTCATGGCCTGGTGGCAGATCAGGGTGGCAGTGGGGAGGATTTGCCATGTGAAATAGGAACCCAGGACTGGTAGCTAGCCTAGTACAGAAACCCTCTAGCTTTTCTACTCTGACCCATCTCACTTTCCTTTCCAGGCCCAGGATATTGAAACCTTGAAAAAATTCCTCCTGAACAAGAAGCCCCATGTGGTGACAATTGCAGGCGAGAACCGGTCAGTTTTTGTGTTCCTTCCACTTCCCAGTCTCTGTGCAGCCCTTTCCTCACACCCATCCACATGTCACTCTGTCTGTCTATGGTGTGAGATAACCCACTGGGTTATCTCACTGATTGCAGGACCCAGCTTTGCCCTCTCCCCTCAAACCCTTTGGCTGTTTCTCCCTAGAGATGCTCAGATGCTGATGGAGGATGTAAAGAGAATTGTTCATGAGCTGGATCAAGGGCAGCAGCTGTCCTCTATTGGAGTGGAACTGGTGGACAATGAACTGGCCATCCTCTACATGAACAGCAAGAAGTCTGAGGTGAGCTTTCTGTTATTCCAGCTATCCCTAGTCTGTCAGTTATTTGTGCTGTCTCATCCTCCATTTGTTATGCTGACCCTGACTTGCGTCATCAGCTGCTCCACAAGATTCATCTAGACATTGATGTACTGATCTTTGGATCAAGGCAAAACATCTTATGTAGGCTTCCCTGAAGAGCTCAGCACCAGCAGATGTACAAAGTAGATATTGATGTAGTCTAAATTGGATCTTGCTCAGCTGAGTGAATGAGATTGTTCCATTTCTGGTTGCTGCAGAATTCCTGGGAACCTTTGACCTCATCTCTTAGCCCTGAGCACCAGATGCTTCCCTTGTTTTAATCCCTGTCTGATATGTCTTTGCTACTTGTGCTACAAAGTGTGGAAAACACTGTCAGGGTTGTCCCTGATTTTGTGGTCTTCTGCAGAATGAGTTCCGGGATTACCCCCCTCTGCTGCGTCAGGCTGTCTCCCTGGCACGCCGCATTCAGGACCCCCTCATAGAATTTGCTCAGGTCTGCAGCTCTGATGAGGATATTCTCTGTCTGAAACTCCACCCTCTGCAGGTAACTTTTCCCTGTGAGATCCTTGGGCAAGGAAGATCCTTCTCTGCAAGAGAAAGTGGCCTAGAGATTTTTGCTGTCAAAGAAAAATATTCAAGTTGAACTGGTGCAAGTTCTCCCTGTTCTTATGCCATATTCAGGCTACATGGTGCCTTTTTTTGGTCTCCTTTAGCTCCTCTGCCTTTAAGCTGCTCTTCAAGGGTAACTCTGAAGTGCAGTAGAGCTCCCAAGAGCCAGTCTCTTGTGTTTGGCTCAGCTTGCTTATGGCTGAGTGCTGCACGCATCTTCTGGTGGTGCTAATGCCTCTCCTTTCTGTCAGGAGCACGTGGTGAAAGAGGAGCTGCTGAGTGCCCTCTACTGCGAGTTCATAAACCGTGTGAACGAGGTGGGAGTGGATGTCAACCGGGCAATTGCTCACCCTCACAGCCAGGCTTTGCTGCAGTACGTGTGTGGCCTGGGACCACGCAAAGGCACTCATCTGCTAAAGGTAAGGAGGTTTCTGTCCCTGCCTGCAGCAACACTGTGGGCTGGCCTGATGGCAGGGCTGGTACAAGAGGGCTGTGCCAGAGGCAGGTGATGGTTCTGTTGACGTTTGTTTCAGTGTGTGTTACCTCACTGCACCTAATCCCAAAGCTGTGCGTGGACCTAGGTCCTTGATAAACCCAAGCAGCTCAGCAGCTCAGCATTCCTAGCTAGCTCATGCACCCACGGGAGTGGATGTGCTTTTGGAGTATCAAGATGCCTCTGTACTGTAGAAAACTCAAGGCAAAATGCCAGGAATTTTCCCGAGGGTTGGAGCTGGTCCATGTGGAGTCATCTCCTTTCATATAATGTTGAGACACAGGCAGGGGGCAACAACTGATGAGCTGTGATGGGTTTGATGATCTCAGATGCTTTGAACACTGCAGTGTCCACAGCGAGTCCTCTGCTTTTCCTGGAGAACTCTTGTGTTTACATAGCAGGGTTTATACTGTTACCTCTCCCTCTCCAGATTTTAAAACAAAACAACACACGTCTGGAGAACAGGACCCAGCTGGTTACAATGTGTCACATGGGACCCAAGGTGTTTATCAACTGTGCTGGCTTCATCAAAATCGACACGGCATCGCTGGGCGATAGGTGGGTACTGGGTTATGTTCAGTGCCACACAGGGTATGAAGTGAGCATGAGCAACAGGCTGAAGCAATCTTGTTCCCTGGAGTCCTGTGTTCCCAGCAGTTTCTGTGTGGCCTTTCTGATCCTTGGCCAAGTTCAGATATTCCTGGTTATTAATGTGATTCTTAAGGGCAGCTAAACTCACACAGCAGTGTGAGCTGCAGAACATTAATTATATAGCTTGCTACAGTAGTGTGAAAGACCCTTTGTGGTCAAGAGGATCTAAACTGGGAACAGTTGTTCCTTAACTTAGTTGCCACGCATGTCCATCAGTAATCTTTGTGCACTTTTGCTTATTTTCTGCATATTTTATGTATCTAAAGTTTCAAACTTGAAGTATAACTCAAATTTAGCTTCTTCTTAAACTAGTAGCAATGCTAGGAAGATTGTAGAGCATTAGGTTACTGGTAACAACAGATGTGTGTTTTGAGGGCAGCAGTAACCTAGTTTCTAGATCTCTGACTAACTGCCTTGCACAGAATGGTCACTTGGTGGAAACTTGCTGTCTCTAGAGCCAGCCCAGTGTCCTTTCTGCCTTTGAAAAGCAGCCTGAGAAAGAACTTCTGGCTGAATCCTTACACCAAGTGATCCAGCTCCTGAGGTCCCAGGTTCTCTTGCAAGACATGAGTCCCAGAGATGCAGGGGGCAAAGTATAGCCTCATCCAAACAGCTGGATGCTAATGACTGCACACTGCCAGCTGGCAGCACATCTGTATGAGGAGAGAAACTGTAGAGGGCTGTGTGCTCACTGAGCAGTTATCACACAGAGATCAAATCTAGCTAGCAGATAGAATTCCTGGCTACATCTTTGCAGTGCAGGAGCTGCAGGCTGGAATTTGTCATGTCTTGGTTCCTGTTGATTTAGAGAGGAGGAATTCAGTGTGACCATTTTAGTTTATTCCATGGAGGACAGTGATGGCAAAGCAGCCACACAGCTCAGTAGTGGTGATCAACACGTGATACATTACTGAGCTGAAGGAGGTGACTGAGACCTTGAAGAGTCTTTATACGGACATGGCTTTGGTTTTATTTCAGTACTGATTCTTACATCGAAGTCCTAGATGGGTCAAGGGTCCATCCTGAAACGTATGAATGGGCAAGAAAAATGGCAGTGGATGCCTTAGAATACGATGAGTCGGCAGAGGACGCTAACCCCGCAGGAGCTCTGGAGGAGATCTTGGAAAACCCTGAGCGTCTGAAAGACTTGGATCTCGATGCCTTTGCTGAAGAGCTGGAAAGACAGGTGCTCTGAGAGTTCCTGGTGCTGAGAGACAGGGGAAGCTTTGCTGCCCAGCTCAGTTTCTTATGTTTTATAGCAGACAACTCTTACCCTTTTTAGGAGCTGAGCATTTAGCTGTTGCCACTGTAAAATGTATTAACAGCCATGATGAGTGTTTGGTGTCTGGTGATGGAATGTGGAAAATGGTTACAGACTGGGGCAGACCAAGGCAGGAGGCTGAGATCAGACTGTTAAAGCTGTTCTCCCTGAAGTTATCTAACTTGTTTTCTGAACGTATTGGTACTTTTGACCTCCTCAACATCCGGTGACTGCGTTGCACAGTTTGATGGTACCCTGAATGTCCTGCTCTCTTAAATTTGTTGTTTGTTAAGTTCCTCAAATTATTTCATAACTTACACCAGATTCCCTACTCTCCTCTTCCCTGCTGCTCATGGCTTTGTAACCTTTGAATACAGGGCTACGGTGACAAGCATATCACTTTATATGACATTCGAGCTGAACTAAGCTGCAGGTACAAGGACCTGAGAACCCCGTACCGTTCTCCAAACACAGAAGAGGTCTTCAATATGCTGACCAAGGAAACTCCAGAGACTTTTTACATAGGTACATCCCTGTTCATGCCCTGTTCATTCTGTCATCCTAAATTGACTTGGCATGTGTAAAGATGGAGCAGGGACATCTTGGTGAGTGTGATGTTGGGGCAGTGCTATGGTTGCATGGATGTGAAGCAGCTTTTCAAGGACATGGGTAGTCTCCACTCACCTTCAGGCACAACTATCTAAGATTGAAGGAACTGCCCAGCTCTGCAGTTGGCCTTCAGTTTTTCATTCTTTCCTTCTCTCATCACACCACAGGTAAAATGATCATCTGCAATGTGACTGGGATAGCCCACAGGCGGCCACAGGGAGAAAGCTACGACCAGGCAATAAGGAATGATGAAAGTGGCCTGTGGCAGTGTCCTTTCTGTCAACAGGATAACTTCCCAGAGCTCAGCGAGGTGGGACTACTACTCCTAAAGGGCCTGCCTTTGGCTTGAGTGTTTTGTAGAGTTCTTGGGAGACAAGATATCAAGGCCAAGATTGTGTCTGCGGTGCCCCAGGAGCCCTGAATGTGGCCTGTGGCTGCAAATATGATCTGCTCCACTTCTGAGTAATTGCTTCAGATTTGACAGTTCCTTTATGGCTGCATTATGGATTTTACTGAACTGGGCTAAGAGTGACATGGCCATGGGGCTAAACTGACCAGTTCTTTGCAGATACATAACACAGACTTGTTTGTGGTCTAGGATTGTTGTATGCAGAGAAACTGCTTGTGACGCTAGGAACAGAAGGTTGTTCTGCTACCTTCTCAATTTTAAGAACTTATCTGGACTCCCTGCTGATTAATGCAGCTGTACTTTATGTCTTCTAAATACTGCTGAATTCCAGCCTTGGTAATCCGTGACTTTCAAACCCTATAGCATTCATTAGAAGCCAGCCCTAGCTGCAGGCTTGTGTTCTGGGTCTAAAAATGTTCAGACCTTCCTGGTTGCAAAGCCCCATAAGCTGAGCAGAACTGAAGTGGGATGATATGTTTCTGGGTAGCATTCATTGGAGTCCTTTGTCACCTGAAGTTCCATTTGTCTCTGCTGGCCCCACCAGTTTGCTGACACAGCTTTTAGATGTGCTTTGAGTGGGAGCTGCCGGGACTGTTTTGTTTCTAGGCTGAATGGCTTTTACTTTTGTCTTCCTCAAGGTCTGGAACCACTTTGACAGCGGTTCCTGCCCAGGTCAAGCCATTGGAGTGAAGACACGTCTGGATAATGGTGTTGCTGGCTTCATCCCAACAAAATTTCTTAGTGACAAGGTGGTCAAGCGGCCAGAAGAAAGGGTGAAGGTACGAAAGCAGTGGATATTCATATATCCAGCAAGAGCTGGAAGAGCCTGGAGCCAATACCAAAGATTCAGAGTTTGTTTAATAACACTGTTCCCTAAATGATTTTTCAAACCTTATTTTCATTTAAGGGCTTTAAATCAGCAGCAGGTTCAGGTTCTGGTTAATGTCCTTCTCCCACAGTGCAAATCTCTCTTGGCAGCTGGTGTGAACCATGTTAATCAGTTAACATGTTGCACTGCGGGAGGATTTATTATAGTCTGGCTAAAGTCTGGGTTTAGGAGGCCAGAAGGCATTCTAATGCAGAGCTGCCCTTTGTTTATGGCTTTCTAAAGAGTTCACAGAACTGCTGTTAGATATGTGAGGGTCACTTTCCCTCTCTCATTGTTTTTTCTTCTGTCTTAGTTCATTTGTGGAGGTCATCAGAGTTACTAGTCTTGCTCAGGACAGGGATTGGGGTTCTGAAAGAAACAGAATCACATATTTTTATCACATGATAAAACAGAGGTTTAACATCTTTGCTGTCTTTTGAGGTCCCCGTGACAGCCCATGCAGGTGATGGATAATCCTGTAAGCTCAGAGGTCTCTTAGCAGTTATTTAAAGAGCCATTGTTAGCTTCAGCACGGTTAACTGGGCTGAGACATTGTGGGTTTTGTGGTGGTATTTTCCCATCAAAGTAAAGAAGTCCTTTGGGCATCATCCACTCTGCTTCTGAACAGACTTAACTGCTTTCTTGCACATTATGAAGTCCAGTTGTGCTGCAGAGATACTTAAAATAGCAATTCTAGTTGTACACAGCTTCCAGACATGCAGTTTTCTGTGTGGTGCAGGGTATAGGTAGTAGAGATGGTGGAAAACTGCCTGCTTTTTTTCCTTTAATCTCCTTTGACTATTGTCATGTTGGGGATCACTTGATTTTTCAGTTCATATGGAAGGATCACTTTCAGCCGTTGTATGTCTGAAGTAGGTGAGGTAGTTTGTGCCTCCTTATTGTCAGTGTGACCTCATACAGATTGCTGTGTAATGCAGGGAGGATAGAGGAGCCAAACCTGCAGATCAGCTCTGCCCCTCTCCCTTAGGTGGGAATGACAGTTCACTGCAGGATTATGAAGATTGACATTGAGAAGTTCAGTGCAGACCTGACCTGCAGGACTTCAGACCTGATGGATAAGAACAATGAGTGGAAACTGCCTAAAGACACCTACTATGACTTTGACTCTGAGGCAGCAGATCACAAACAGGAAGAGGACCTGAAAAGAAAGCAGCAGCGGACAAGTGAGTCACTAATTTTTCTCTCCTTTGTAATGCCAGCCTCGATGAGCACAATTAGATGCATAGTTGCAATAAAGCAGGTCCTTCTGGAAGCCTAAACACTCTGCTTCTTCCCCCAGCTTACATCAAGAGAGTAATTGCTCACCCATCATTCCACAACATCAGCTTCAAGCAAGCCGAGAAGATGATGGAGACCATGGACCAAGGGGACGTCATTATTCGGCCAAGTAGCAAAGGGGAGAACCACCTGACAGTCACCTGGAAGGTGAACGATGGGATTTACCAGCATGTGGATGTCCGAGAAGAGGGGAAGGAAAATGCCTTCAGCCTGGGCTCCACGCTCTGGATTAACACTGAGGTGAGAGCCCTGCATACTATGCCTGGGAAGGAGCTGGTGGGCGAGAAGTACCTCTTTGTCAGGGACAGGTTGGCACAGCCTTTTTGTCCTTGCAGCTGCTTTCAGGCTGTTGGGAGAGTAATTTCCACTGAGTTCTCCAGGTTCTTAGACATCCAGCTTTGCTGTGCAGAATGTATGACTGAGGGCTCTCTACTAGAATAAGAGTTCTTCATCATGCACCCTAAATATCTCTTTAAATGTGTTTGTTCACAGGAATTTGAAGACCTGGATGAAATTGTTGCTCGCTATGTCCAGCCAATGGCTTCTTTTGCTAGAGACCTGTTGAATCACAAATACTATCAGGACTGCAACGGTGGAGACAAGAAGGTGAGTCTGTCCCAGGCTGTGGTGGCTTGTGTGGGAGATAAAGGAGTCCTTGTTGGACTGCAGGCATCAGGGCTTGGCAAAAAAGGGCTGACCTCATCTTGGAGGGAGATACCCATAGGCTCTGTATGTTGTTGAAAATACAGAGTCTCCTTGAGCGTTTCTCTTCCTTTGTCTGTCTAATTAGAAGCTGGAAGAGCTGCTGATAAAGACCAAGAAAGAGAAGCCAACATTTATTCCCTACTTTATCAGTGCCTGTAAAGATCTACCTGGCAAATTCCTCTTGGGATATCAGCCTCGAGGCAAACCAAGGTAAGTGAGAGGCAAGCCTGGCATCTGCAGCTGAGTACTGCCAGTACCACACCTCAGCTCGTTGATGCCAGTTTCTCTTCCAGCTCTGCCAGTATAAGTCATGCCTCCCTTTATCCAGTTTGGCCTTCTGACAGTAGAGAACCCATGTTAGGAGTAAATCTCACCCAGGAGACTCCGGTGTTTCTGACCAGCTCTACTGACCTGTGCAGGGAGTGTCCCAGGAGTAGAGACAGTGATGGACAGATTCTGCATGGAAAGGAATGATGTTTTGGAGCAATTGTGTGAAAAGAAAGTGTCTTGGGTGTGTCTGTTTGTTATCAGCGTGGCCATCACCTGAGTTTGTAGGTCATCCCTGTTCTGTCACCTGTTAGTGTGAGGTGTTAGTATGAGGGTGCTGTACAGTGGCAGGTGTGGCTTCAGGGCAGTCTGTGATCTCTTGTGCTCTGCATTCACTGCTCCTTGCAGGATAGAGTATGTGACAGTGACACCAGAAGGATTCCGCTACCGGGGCCAGGTCTTCCCTACTGTGAACGGACTCTTCCGATGGTTTAAGGATCATTATCAGGACCCTGTTCCAGGTGAGCACTCCAAAACTTGACTGCCTTGGCTGTTTGTTTCCCGGGTGTCACACAATAGGGACAGTTATTTCATGTTCTTTGTCCCTGAATGGTGTCCTAGGATTTTCTATATGTGGGAAGTTTTAAAGCAGCTGGCTCCCATGAACCCATTGAGAGCTCTCCTGACAGTTAATCTTTCACCCAAGTGGGCCCTGCAGCACAGACTGGGCTTGTCCCTTTCCTCTCCTTTGGCCTCCCCCACTGTAAATCCTGCACTCACCATTCCCTGGTAATACAGCCTTTCGCCAGTACAACTGTTACCTCATTTTTTCAAATCCTAAGTTTCAGGCCAATACCTGCTCTAGGAGAACTGATCTCTCCTGATTTGTGTTTGATCCAGGTATCACCCCCAGCAGCAGCAGTCGGACCAGGACTCCAGCCTCCATTAATGCTACTCCAGCCAACATCAACCTGGCAGGTCAGTGCAGGCCTCTCCTGGTTGGAATCGGGATACGAGCTCCTTCCCCAGGCTCAGCTTTGTCTTAATGTGCTGGATCTTTTCTTGCAGACCTGACCCGGGCAGTGAATGCTCTACCACAGAACATGACCTCCCAGATGTTCAGTGCTATTGCTGCTGTCACAGGCCAGGGGCAGAACCCAAATGCCACTCCTGCACAGTGGGCATCCAGTCAGTATGGCTACGGCGGCAGTGGAGGTGGCAGCAGCGCCTATCACGTAGGTGTCACTGAAGTTTCTGAGAAGAGGGGCTTCATGGCTTCTCCTTGCTGCTGGACACTGTCCTATGGGGGCTGTCCTGGGAGCTGGGGGGTTACTGGGATTGCCCAGTCCCGGGGATCCACTGTTCTTCACATGGGGAGCCTGGCTGGATTGTTGGGCTGGGTTTCTTCTGGCCTCCTGTAGCTGAGGAAATGAGGCACATAGCACAGCCCTGCTCTGGGGAGATTTGAAGCAAGCAGCAAATTGGTCTGGCCCCCAAGGAATGTAGAAGGGTGGAGAAGAGGGATCCAGCGGGGAAGGAGCACAACCTTCCGATTGTGCCCCTGAGTTGGCAACGTGAGCTCCCAGTGGAAGAGATTAGCTGGGAAACTATGTGCTGAGTTTGCAGGGCTTTTCAGCTCAGCGTGCTAATCTCCGAGCCGCACCGGCAGGCGAACACCTCAGCCTGACTGAGCACCCAGAGGCTTTGCAGGGAGTAAGATGAAGTTGGATGGTTTTGGCTCATGCTGAAGCCTTTCCTCGTGTGCTGCTGCCTCCTTGCTCCCAGCCCACACTGCCAGCTCCCCAGCTCAGCCTGCAGCTGCAGGAGGACTGAGGTGCCTGGGTACAAACAGCACAGCCATTGGAGAGAACCAAACGGAGAAGTGCTGCAAGACAAGGCTTGCAGGCTGCAGTGATCCTCTACTAGACCACCTTGGGAGGCTTGCACAGAGTTTGGCACAGTCAAGACTGAGCTGGGGATAAGCAGGGACTGTGGAGAAGCCAGTGTATGAATCATCAAGGCAATCTGAAGGAAAAGGGAGGTGAACACCTGGGGGCAAAGAGACAAAGCACTCCCTTGGAGTGCTCACTCCTAGTGAGCCAGGCAGCTTGGAACGTGGGAGGGAACCATTGTGGGAGCTGCTGCACCTTCTCTTCAGCCTGCAGGGGAAGAATTCATCTATTCTTCCTGCCCACTGCAGGATGTCATTTCTGCTAGCTTGCCTCAGGTGTTTCTTTTGCCCATCTCTTGCGGCCTATACCTTGGCTTGGGTCATCTCCCCTTGCACGCTCCATAGGGTGAACAAGGAAAACAGGCTCTGGTGGCCCTGCTGGCCCAAGGTTGGGTGGGTGATTGGGCATCTCAGAGGAACAGAATGTCCTGTGTTCAGCAGGGTGTTTCTCCTTCTGCCCTTCAGCCCTCCCATCCCTGGGCAGTGGTCACTGCAAACCTCCCCTTGCTCAGATGAGGGGCTCCAGCTGGGCTGGGAATGTGCAGCAAGGGTGTGCTCCAGCCTCCTGGATGAGCAGGGCAACGCAGAGCACACCAGACCCCTTCCCTGCAACCCAGCAGGGCTTCTCCTCTGTCCTCTGACAGTATTTTCTCTCTGCAGGTCTTCACAACTCCAGCACAGCAACCGGTGGCCACGCCTCTGATGACCCCCAGTTACTCCTACACTACCCCCAGCCAGCCAATTACAACACCCCAGTACCAGCTCCAGGCCAACACCACACCCCAGTCCACCCAGTCCCAAACGCAGTCGCAACCATCATCCAGCTCGAGGCAGAGGCAGCAGCCAAAGTGAGTGTTTCTAGCGCCAGGCACATGTATCCCCCTGTGTCCCTTCATTGCTGTTGGTGATTTGGGTGGGTTCCAAGGTGCTGGGATTACCTTGGCCCTGGTGAGGGGAAGGGTGGGGAAGTAAAGCCCTTCCTGGGGCGTCTCACCCCCTGCCCATTCCGTTGCAGGACCAACAGTCACGCCGCGATCGACTGGGGGAAGATGGCCGAGCAGTGGCTCCAGGAGAAGGAGGCCGAGCGGAGGAAACAGAAGCAGAGGTTGACTCCCCGCCCGTCTCCCAGCCCCATGATCGAGAGCACGCCCATGTCCATCGCCGGGGACGCCACGCCGCTGCTGGATGAGATGGATCGATAGGACCCCACCCCGGACCCCCACTCTCTTCCCTAGGAAGGGGGAGCGAACAGTTGAAAACTTCCCTTCCCTTAGCCACATAAATCCTGTTTTCCATGTTGTGAAATGATGGGAAATGACTCTTGGTGACGTGCAGCCGAGCGAATGAATAGACTTGGCAGGGCTGGTCTAAATACGTATACTATATATAGAGAGAAATATATAATAGGAAGGGATGTTGCAGCCACTTCAGCATCCCAGGCCCTGGTTCACCATTTTGGAAGCTTGCCAGAGTTGACACTGAGGTCAAACGAGTCTCTCCTTGTCCATCCCAGTGGTCTCCTTATGCCACAAAGACTGGGAAGCAGCCGTTAGCTGAAAGGGCAGACGATTGCCCTGCAGCCGAGCCCGTTTCAGTTGGATTCTCCCAAACCCCGACTTTCAGGACACAAAGCAAAGTCACGAGGGTTGTGACAGGCAAACTGGAGTTTGCAGAGAGCTTCTGTTGTTGTTCGCTCCGTGTTTTCACCTTGTAACGTGCTCGGCGGAGTTGGTGCCGACCCCAGGCTGTGTTCCTTGGGGTCCAGCACAGCAGCTCGGGGGCTCGCCGGAGAGAAATGCAGCTGTCGTACCAAAGGCTTGCTCTCTCCTCTGCCTTCTTTTGGAACAATATTTATTTAGTTTTGATTTTTTTTTTTTAATATTTTTTTTCTAATTTTATTTTAATCAGACTGCGAAGCAAACACTCGGCCAACAGCAGCTTCCCTGAGCACGGGACAGACACGTGGGCTAAAAAACACTGCAAAGAGCAGCTGCTCCTGTGGTGGAGAAAGTGAAGCAGCTGGGAGTGTGTGGCCTCCTCCTCAGGATCTGCTTAACCCTGCCCAGTTGTAACCAAGAGGGGTGAATAAATAGTGTTTCTGCTGAAGGCTGGTGGAGAGGTTTGCTGCCTGCCCACCACGCTGCCTGCCTGCCTTCGCCTCTTAGCAGTGGAATTGCTTAGAAGCAGTGCTGGAAGTCCGTGCTCTTTCTTCCTTTGTTGCTTGGAGTTGCCCTCTGCGTTGAAACTTTTCCCAGAGAAGCCTGTTTCTGTTGAGCCGATAGAGTAACGTTTTGTTTTGAATGTGTTGTATAGAGACATCACCCCAGCAGCCAGGGCACCCCGGGGAGAGGTGCTGGGAGGGAGGACAGGTACTGCAGATATCCTCTATCGTTCCAGAAACAGCCTGCTGCAGTATTGCAGAGCGCCAGCCAGCACCCCAGAGCCATTGCTGAACTGGAAAGTTCCTGCTACACACTCTTTTCTTTCCTCTCCTGCTTTGTTAGTAGGGATTTTGTATGGAATCAGAGTCTTTGTTCCCTTCCAGTGCTCCTGGTCAGCCTCCCCTTGCTAGGAAATGAGCAAGAACTGCAGATCTTAAGAAACAAAGGTCTTTTTTTTTTTGCATGTAAATGCTCCTGAAGAATGGCAGCAACCCGGGAGACAAAGCAAAGCTCTTTCTACAGTGCACTGCAGCTCCTGCCCTGGTTGTCATGTTGTCTGCAATACTTGGGGGGGGCTTGGAGGGTCCTGTTCCTCCCCGAGCTGGGACCTTCAGCTCTCCATAGGTGAACTAACCTTATGCTACATTTTTTATTTCAATAGGAATTTGACTGGGAGCAGCTCCTTAGCAGGGGTGTCAGACGTGTATGGGGCAGGGAAGGGAGGGCTAGTTGTATGTTGTTGGCTCCTTTTTGGCTCTTTGTTTTTAGTTTTCCCTTTACCGTCAATAAAAATTCTACTTTTGGGAAGCTGCCCACCTGCCACGTCAGTGCCTCCCCAGTCACCTGGAGGAGGAGGGAAGAGCTCTCCAGGACCACCTGGATACCAGCATCCTTGGTCTCCAAAGCTCTTCTGTGACACAGAGAGCAAAAATACACTGTGCATGCCCAGCTAATGACACAGCAGAGGCACCAACAGGTGCCACTGTGTCACCCCAAGGACTTTGTGCCCATTAGAGGGTGATGCCTCACTACAGCTTTGGTATTTCCCCCCAGGCTCTTGTGATCCGCTTATCCCAGGGAGCTGGAATTGATTCACACTCTCCTTCAGGAGCAGGGGTTTGCAGGGGGCAGCTCTGCTCTGACTGCCCTGGTGCTGTCTGATCTCTCAAGGTGACAGGAGACAGTGCTCAGCTCCTCGAGCTCTTTTCCTCAGTCTGGAATTGGGTGCTCATGGGGGAGGATCTTGGGGGTAGGAGAAGGGAGGCTGGGCTGAGCTGAAGCTGCAGGAGTTGGTGGCGGTGCCCGGTCTGGGAACTGCCCTCAAACTGCACTGCAGGAGCCCTGGTATTGGCCAGGGAAATAACTCAGGTCGTGGTCACCATCGTAGGCAGTCTGCCCTGGCCCTGCCTCTCTCCAGGCAGCATCTGCCTTTGTCCCAGGGCTAGAAAATCTTCTCTTGTCCCACTCCAGAGAGGTCTTGTATGGCCTTGAGGAGCCTCTGGGGAGGGACAAGGCTCCCACTGGCTGGAGAAGGAGCTGGTGCTGGTTTGGGAGCACTGGGAAAAGGCAGTGGGTTTAGAAGAGGATGGAACTGCCATGGTACAATTCACAAACTGGTCCTCCAGAGAAATACCTCGCTGGGGAGCTGAAGCTCAACCCTCTGTGTCAGAGGAGTTAAAATCAGGGCTCTGCACCATGCCACTGTGGAGACAGGAGCTGTGTCCCCAGCCAGGATAGCAACTTGCCATCCCCAGTGCCCAGAAGATGCCATGAGCTGGGGGGAGCAGCTCCAACCCACTCAACACCCAGTTGGCTCCAAGTGGTTCCCCTCCCTCAGCCCCACCAGCAGGCTCAGCCCCAGGCTGTCCCCTGGATGCCACCCCAGTGTAACCCTTTGTCCCCACAGAGCAGGGCTGAGGCCACACCATCTGCTCGAGCGACCAGCTTTATTACACAGCCAAGACCCACACAGGGTGAGGGGTTATCAGGGCCACTGCTCTGGGGCAGGCTGTGCCTCAGCTTTGCTTTTCAGCCTCTTCTTTCTGTTTCTCTCCTTCCTCCTCCTCTTCCCACTGGTGGTGGGTCCTGGGGATGGGGTGGTTGGTGCTGGGTCCCTGCCCAAGCCTTCCCATGCTGGGGCATCACTCAGGATGGTGTTGACCACTTCTCCTAAGTCCAGCAGCAGGGTTTGTGTGTCCTGCTTGGTGAGGGCAGGGGCTGCAGGATGGCTCGGCTCCCTGTTCTTGGAAGTTCCTTTCTTTTTCAGACCTTTCCTCTTCCTTTTCTTGTCTTTCTTCTTCCCCTTCCTCTCTTTCTTGGCTGCCTTGGTGGGGAGCAGTGGGCGAGCAGGTGGGTGATGCTCCCCTGGGATGGCTTCACCCACACTGCTCCATGGGGGGCTCCGAGGGACTCCCTCAGGCCTCGCTGCCCGGTCGATGAGCTCTCCACCAAACTCATACAGCACTGGCTCCCTGGGCACTGCGATGGCCACCGTGTTGTAAGCCTTGCACCTGCAGAGAGTGGGGCGTTGTGGGGTGAGGTGAGCCAGGGAGGGAGGCTGAACCCCTCAGCATGGGGGGCACTCACCAGACATAGAGGTAGGGCTCCACACACTCCTCCTTGTAGGCAAACTCGAAGCAGGGCACCTGGATGACATTGAAGAAAGCCTGGCCCACCACCCGCGAGGCCGTGTCGTTCACCTGCTGCAGGCACTCCTTCAACCTGCCCCGGGGCACAGACAGGGTGAGGGGAGCTGCTGGAGTGGCTGAGACCCCCTCCAGGATGAAGGGATACAATCAGAGAATCATAGAACTGCTTTGGTTGGAAAAGACAAAGATCATCAAGTCCATTCCCTAGCACTGCCAGGGCACCACTAACCCGTGTCCCTCAGCACCACATCTCCATGGCTTGGAAATTACTCCAGGGATCATGGGGAATTCACCAGTGCCCTGGGTAGCCTGGGCCATCCCTGGACAGTCCTTCTGGGGAAGAGATTTATTCCTCATGTCCAACCTAAACCTGCCCTGGAGCAACTTGAGGCAGTTTTCACTTGTCGTCTTGTTTGGTAGCAGAGCCTGACCCCAACCAGCTCCAACCTCCTGTCAGGGAGCTGTCAAGAGCCAGATCTCCCCTGAGCCTCCTTTTCTCCAGGCTGAACAGCCCCAGATCCCTTGTTCTCTAGACCTTCTGGCCACGCTTCAGCCCCTCAATGTCCTTCTTGGAGTGAGGAGCACAAAACTGAACCCACTACTCAAGGTGCAGCCTCCCCAGTGCCCAGTCCAGGGGGACTATCCCTGCCCTAGTCCTGCTGCTGGGCACAGAGGCACTCACGTGCGGTCGCAGTCACAGTGGCTGATGGTGTGCCAGCGCAGGTTGCGGTACCCGTAGCGGGCGGTGAAGGGGTGGATGATGTGCTGGCAGTGGTCATGGTCCCGGCAGCACCTGTCCGTGTCCCGGTGTTCCCCTGTGGAGAAGGCACGAGGTGCAGACAGGGGAGTAGGATGGGTTGGGGCAGGGAGGCATGCACATGGGCTGGGGCTAAATGGGACTGGGATCAAGGCAGGTCTGGAGCTGCACCGGGCTAGGACTGAGATCAGAATTAGATTGGGCTGAGACAGGCTGGGACTGGACCAGCACCTCGATAGGAAGAAGGCTGGTACTGGGATGGGAACTGAATCTATGAATCTATGAACTGGGGATGCAGCAGCACCACAGTAGGGATGAGACTGGAACTGGGCTGGGATCAGGATGAGAACTTGGAGTGGACCAAACTGGACCAGCACTGGGATGGGAACTGGACTTGGGGTAGACCAGAATTGGACCAGCATCAGGATGGGGACCAGAATGGAAGCAGGATGGAACAGGCTGGGGACAGAGAGTGAATTAGGACCAGGATCAGGATGATGATGTGACCAATGTGGTGACTGGGACTGACCAGACCTGTGATGGGAACTAGAGAGAGGTGAACTAGTCATCTGGGAATGGACCAGTACTGGAATGAGGTCTGGACTGGGACTAAGAGGGATTGAACTAGCACAAGGATGGGGACTGGAGTGGACCAGCACTGGGATGAGGCTGTACTAGGAACTAAGTGGACTTACCCAGCACTGGACTGGGAAGGGATGAGATGGAATGGGAAGGTAAAAAAAAAAAAAAAAAGGGTGGGAAGGGAAGGGATGGAGGGACAGGTAGCAGCGGCCCCGCCGCCCTTACCGAGCTGCTCATAGGCATCCGCGTTGCTTCCCGCACCGCACCACAGCGTCCCGGGGTAGGTGAGCCCTCGGCGGGCACGGGGCCGTCCTGGCAGTACCGTTCCGGTGCCGGGGGCCGCTCCAGGGACGGCTGCCAGCAGCAGGAGGAGGAGGCAGAGCAGACGCGGGGCGCACATGGCACCGCACCGCTCGCCGCCGTGGGGCCGCTTTATAGCCCCGCGCAGCCCGCCCACGCGGGGCGGCTCGACGGGGCACGGCACGGCCCGGTACGGCACAGTTCGGCTCGGCACGGCACGCTGCAGAGGGTCCCAGAGAGCCGGGGATGCTGGAGCCGCTGGTCGAAGCCGCGGCTCATCCCGGGCCCCACAGCCCGCGGGGAAGGGGTTACCCCTCCTGGTGGGGCCGGGCCCCGTTGCTGTGGCAGCCGGTGGGGTGATGTGTCGGGGCCGATAACGTGCCGGCCCCAAGGCGCCCGCCCCGTGACGCACCGGCCCCCGCACGGCCCCCATCCTCGGAGTGGCCCCCGACGGGAGAAGGGATGATCTCCGCGGCCCCGTATCTCGTCCCACGGATGCTTCTTGCATCTCCACATCCCACGGATGATCCCTGCAGCTCCGTGTCGCATGCCACGGATGCTCCCTGCAGATCCACATCCCCGGTCCCATGGATACCCCACAGTGCCTGTCACAGGCACAGGAGCAGCCCCGGTGCCCCATGGCCAGTCGGGGATGGCAGCTCACGGGAGTCCAGCAGCTCCCAGCACAGCTGCCAGGGCTCGCTCCTCTTGGCTGGCTCCCCTGCCACAGAGCCCATTGACAATCCAGACACGGATCTGGCACGGTGGGTGGCTGAGGCAGCCAGTGCTTGGCAGGGCAGGATGGGACCTGAGCACCCCAGCGGGGACGTGAGTGGACTCAGAAAGTCCTTGCACTGCCCAAGACCCCACAGGCTGCAGAGCTGCACCCTGAGCACCACCCTGGCTTGCTGACCCTTGCACCCACGGGGTGCATTGGGCACAGGGTGATGGGGACACCCGTAAGGGGTGTGAATGCCCAATGGGAACACATCTCTGGCCCATGGTCAGGGCTTCTGACACTGGCCTGGGGCCCAGCTTGCCAATGGTACTGGCAGGGACCCATCACCACAGGGGCTGCCTCTGCTCTGCTGTTGCTGTCTGTGACATTCCCCGTGACCACCCAGCTCAGCTCAGCCTTGCCGCCGGCACCCAGGTACAGAACTGATTCGGGCACACTGGGACTCTGGGGTGCCCACATGTGGGTGTAGTTTGGGATGATGGGGTCACTGAGCCATGGGGAGCCCTGCAGGTGTTGTGGGTGGATGGTCTCATATACATTGCATCTCAGTGCTCGCAGTGCCTGCAGCCTCCACTCATGGACCTGTGCCATGTCCCTGCAACCCAGGAGAAAGGCTGGTACCTGGCGCTGATGGCCCCCAACATCAAGGGTCCCAACTACGCGTGGCTGGACCCCTCCCGGCTCTACTGCCACCCACAAGTATCCAGTGCCTGGGGTGAATGGTGCCCACGGGGGTGCCTGGGTGGGCTGCACATCCACAGGGCTGCTGGGGCAGCTGGATGTGCCCATTGGCACCAGCACACTGGCTGCAGGTGCCCATGATGGGCTGTAGGCACCCAGCACTTCTGCTCTCTCCTCAGGGCTTGCAGAACTGTGTGGCTGACCTGCTGCAGCCCTTCCAGGGAGATCCCATCGACATGGTGGCTGGCATTGATGCCATGGGCTTCATCCTGGGTAAGGGGGGAGGTAGGTGAGCCCAGAGACACTGTCCTTCATCCCTGCAGAACCTGACAGTGCCATGCCCACCCCCAGGTGCTGCTGCTGCTGCCACTCTGCAGAAGGGCTTCCTGGCCATCCGCAAAGCCGGGCACCTCTGCGTGCAGACGCTGGAGCAGCCCTACACCGACTACTCGGGCCGAGATAAGGTGATGGAGGTCCGCACTGATGCCATCAGACCAAGTGAGCTGGTGGGGTGCTCCCATCTTGAGGGGGTGGCTGCTGGCATGGCCACCAGGCACTCAGCTGCAGCCTCTGTCCCCTCCCAGGTCTGCGCATCCTTCTTGTGGACCAGTGGGTTGAAACTGGAGGCACCATGCGAGCGGCCATCCAGCTGGTGGAGCGGCTGGGCGGGGTCGTGGCAGGTAGGAGGGAGCCAGGGCACCTCAGGGGTGCACCTACAGGTGCAGCAGAACCACTGTCACTGTACCCCGTGGTGGCCATCACTGAGACACCCTGTGTCCCCACAGGAGTTGCTGCCATCTGCATCGAGGACAGTGAGGGCGGGCGGTGGATCCAGGAGCACTACAAATGCTCTCACTGTGTCCCCACTGGCCTGCAGTCCCGCTTCAACCGCCACCAGTTTGGCTGGAACTGATGAGGAGCTGGCATCTTGTCTGTCCCCTGCTTCCCTCCCTGTGGGGCGCAGGGCTGCTGGCTCCTCAGCACTGTGATGTCCAGGACATCCACAACCCAGTCCTGCTGCTACCTCCTCAGTAGCAGCCATCCTCCCTGGCTCCATCCTCCACAATACCCACAGGTCTGGGGCTGCACTTGGGGCAGGAGAAGCTGCAGCCAGCCCCCCCCAGCCCAGCCCCACACCTTTCTTAAAAAGCATAAAAAAGGTTTTATTAAGACAAATGAGAGCCCAGGGGCAATCCCCCTTGCGAGCAGTACCTGGGTTTGCATAGCTAAGGGAGCCGCACGGGTGCTCCTGCCTGCCCAGGCTGTGGGTGCCCTGGCAGGCAGGGGGCTGAAGGGCAACAGGGACGGCTCCTCGGGGCTGGCCGGGGCCACCCCTCTTTGGTCCAGAGGTTTGAGCGTGGAGGGGACCGGGGGCTGTCCCCTCACTGGCAGCACTTGGGTTTCTTGCGGGGTGTCGACAGGTACAGGTCGCTCTCGTTGCTGCTGATCCCTGGAGGAAGGAAGGGTGGAAGGGTGGGTGGGGAGTAAGGGGAGGCACCCACGTGGGGCCATCTGGGGATACTCACGCACGGTGTCGCCGATCTTGCGGGTGCTGCTGCGCTCCAGCTCGGCCAGCACGCTGCTCTCGAAGGTTAGTGCCGCCACACGAAAGAAGAAATCCCGCACGTTCTCCCCTGCCCCGCAGGATGAGACCCCCCACTGAGTGTCCCCTTACCCATCAAACACCGGGGTCTGCATCCCCCGACCCAGCCAGGGACCCACCGGTGAGTGAGGAGACAGCCCAATACTCCGCCTGCATCTCCTGGGCCACCTTGAGAGCATCCTTCTCCATCAGGCTGTACTGCGCTGGCGTCTGCCAACAGAGCCGAGGGGGTGGGTGAGTGATGAGGACAGATTTGCCAAGCTGGGGTGCCACAGGAAAGGGGACACACTCACACTCAGGTCCTTCTTGGAGCCCACCAAGAAGAGGATCACGTTGGACGGGTCATTCTCCTTCAGAGCATCAGCCAGCCACTGCCTGCAGGAGAAACTGTCACTGGCCAGTGGCCAAGCACAACCCTCTTGCTTGCACACCACGGCGTAACCAGCAGCTCTGTGACCCCCTCATCTGCCTGTCATCCCTCCATCCACCCCCACCACCCCCTTGGTCACGTGTTACTTACCGTGTGTGCTCCAGGGATGCCACGTCGTTGACATCAAAGACAATGACGATGGCTGGAGGCAAGGAGGAAAGGAGGGGTGAGGTGGGGACAGGGACCAGCCTGCAGTGTGGTGGGACTCGGTGGGGACCTCACCTTGTGCTCCTCGGTAGTAAGTGGAGGCGATGCACTTGAAGCGCTCCTGGCCGGCCGTGTCCCACCTGCGGGAGGGGGGGGTGTTTGGGAAGTGAGAGGGGGCCTGCAGGGGTGTTCAGGGTGGGAGCTGGCACCTACTCACAGCTGGAGACTGAAGGGCACCCCCAGCACCTCGAACCGCTCCATCTCAAAATCCACCCCGATGGTCGCCTTGTAGTTCTTGTCAAAGGTGTCCTTGCAAAAGCTGGGTGGGGGGGAGGTGGGTGTCAACAGCCCCCAGACCCCCCAACTCTCCCCCCATACCACTCCTGGGGGCTCAGTGCTCCCCAGCCCTGCAGGGTGCCCAGAACCAGTGCCAGAGATGTTTAAGGCCTTTAAATATTGAGGATTTCTTTCCTGTAACAGCACATCACAAAGTCC
>JAOEGS010011369.1:43724-58413 GCA_025447755.1 Corythornis vintsioides | reverse complement strand
ATTTTCACCAAGAAAAACAGATAGACATCAGTACAATTTCTTATAACAAATGAATGTTTGATTTAAAAAGTTCAAATAAAGTGTTGTGTCATTTTGAAATCAGTATTTCCATACATATGGATTTTTATATTTTTTCATTTTTTATAAAACATTATGTTTTGTTAGGGTTTTTTTAACCTAATTTATGAAAAACACCGACGCTGATCTACTGAAATTTCTTGCCAGATAAATATTGTTTCTGTGGATATTTATGTTTAAGACACAGAAATTTAAGACTCATTTGGTTTTGGTTTGTTTTGTTTGTTTTTTTTTTTTATTTGTTTGGTTTGGGTTTTTTTGCAGGCCTTTCAAATATCAGATTTTTGCTGGATCTTGAATCAAGACAGCTCAAGGCATTCCAAACATGGGAGCTGCTTATATGTTCTATTATTAAAGTACATTTGTCTTGACTAGAAAGAGTTACTGCAAGTGTGAAAACATTTACACTGTTCAGTAGAACTTCCCTGATAATGCAGATGGTTCAAGCTCTAATACACATAGTTAATCTTAAGAAGCAGTTCAGTGGACTGTAATGAAATACATGTTTTCAGACTCAGACCTTTATTGAATACTATCTTAAAAGAAAAGGAAATTATTCATTTTACATGTTTTAGAATTGTCAGAGAAAGCCAAATACAGCTGTTGTGCTGTTGAAACTATTAAAAATGTCACCAAAGAGTTCTAAGTCACAGTCAATCACTGAAAGAAATGTCTGCTGGAGACAGCAAACATTTTGTATTGTGCAAAACTTCCTCTCTCAAAATCACACACTTTTTAGAATACAATCTACTATTCTTACTACGTTTATGTTGCTATGGGAGAAGAAACAAACCTCTTGCTGCATTAGTGTACTGGATATATTTTAAAGATGACTATACTTGCTTTTTCTAATATTTTTCTTTCTTCATAATGAAACAACAACAAAAAAAATCCAAAGCACTCTGGAAAAGAATTGTTCTTTACAAATTACAATGAAGGAAATCTCACTTGTTATGTAATAGATGTCCTAAAAATACAGGCATCTGTAAGCATACAAAATTGCACAGGAAAATACAGATGATTTTATGCTTCCTATTTCAATACATACCTATATTCTATAAGAAGTTTACTATAATTATGCCTTCATGTTGTGTTTCATAACCTAAAGCTAAATATGTTCCTTGATCAAGTAAATAGCTAAGTGTATAAAATGATAAATAAACATATTTAATGTAGTAGAAAGCTTGGTACGTAGCCTTGAAGCAAATAATGCTGAGTTCTTTTCTTAGATCAGTGATATTTTAAAGGATTTTTTTTTCCTGATGAGTTGCCAGAATAATTGAAAATACCTAGGGACAATGTTAATACTGTCACAAAAATAAACAAGGTAATGAATTATTTCATTAAGAATTCACATAGATTTGAAAAACTAATAAAAGTAGTTCTGCATAGTCTGATAATTCTTTACTAACAATGTATCTCTACAGTTGCATGATCTTTAAGAATGCAATTAACCTATTTTTCTTGTCCTAATTACAAGGCAAAAAAAATTTACATGGATAAAAAGTAAAGGGAAGGAAGGGAAACACGAATTGTGCCCAAAGCCTAATAAATCTGTTGCCATGACAATCAAAGAGCCTGGTCTTATAAAACCTTTCATAATTTATTCACATGAGTAGTTCTTACTCATACGACTTGTCCCATTGATTGAAATAGAACTGCTGATGTGAGGAGAGATTTGTAATGGGAAAGTTGATCTTAGGATGCAGTATTTTTAACATAAAGAGCTGAGGGGACTACTACCATGAGTGAGAACTTCTTTCAACAAGTGAAGATTTGGAGATGACATTTATGGGTCTTGTCATTCCTCAGTTCTCCTTTTTTGATTCTTATATTGAATATTTGGTTATATTCGCATTTTATATGACAAAATTCACCAAAAAAACCCAAAACTTCAGTGCATATTTTGAACATATGCACACATATATATATATGTTTAAGCAAATTTATTCCTAAACTCAAGGCTGGTTCCTCTGAACCCCACTGAAAACCTGTCATACTACAGGAATGTGTTTGTACTGGCTCTGTTTCTTCCTACTGCAATGACTTGAAAAAGCTGCATTACCATTTTCTTTCTAAAAGCTGCCTTAGGGAATCCTTCATCATACAGGGACGAGATGTACTGGGAACTACAACAAAATTCCATCTTTAGAATAGGCTTTAAGCTCTGATTCTCTTGTTCACAAGTGCTGGTGTGGGCTGTCCTATGCTTTTTGCTTTGGTTTTTTGCATCCTTCTCAAAACCTACTGCCAGGAACACATCACCTCCATACCCAGTGGGACAGCCCATGACAACTGCCACACAAACCTGCTCCCAGTCCGTTTCTAACCCCACAAAAAGCAGTAGGATTTGCAAGGAATTACCCTCAGAGCAGAGGCTGGCCCTTGCAACAGTTTGCTCTGCAAGAAGTACTCAACTTTCCCTCTTCCAAACTCAGTGATCAACAAGAATTCATAAGAAAATACACATATTTCACATCACCACTCTTTCATCTTTTAGTTCTACCCTAATTTCTAAAACAGAGGTCCAAATAAGCCAGAGTTTGTGGAAAAATAATCTATTATTCCAACTCAGTACACTCACTATGTAATACCTAATCTGCTTGGAAATTTCCTGATAACAACCCTAATTTTGGTGAGTTGGGTAATTAAGAATATCACCATGCACTCCTCTAGCACCTTTCATCCAGAAAGATGAAAGCACATTACAGCTGTTAATAACAAATACCTTGCAACTTCCACTGAAGTAATTTACATTAATTCTCAACACCCTCCTAATACATGACAAAAATTACTTGATATGAGAACATCTCATACTGAGTTTGCTTGTTTTATGACTTGTGTCATCAGGAGTAACATTGTCATAATTCACAGTGGTCATTTTTTTGGCTTTCTGACCTGTGTAACAGGATCTGCCTCCCACTGTATCCACAACACTGCATCCAAGCCTGCATTTGGCATTTGTTTCCCATGGGAAACAAAATTAAGCAAACCTTTTGTACCTGCAGATCTTGCAGATATTCAAAAGCATTCTGTAGCTTTTATTTCTCAGATAATACTTATTCAGAACCATTCTTATGATGATAGAGGATTTCTTTTACCTTCTAATTTTGCCTTCTTGCAGTCATTATACCACTGAGGTTCGAGGAAGGTATAGAACCATGACCCCAGAAAGACAGACAGAGCAAGAGAAAGAGGAAGGCAGGAGGAGGGGAATCGAAGGAGGGAAAAAGAGAGAGAAATGTCAAAGCAAATCGTTAAACACCTTCTTGAGCATGGAAATATGTACAGTACAGCTGCTGATGTTCTGGTAGAAGTGCAAATGACAACACAGGTGTGCACAAACACACACACATACACACACTGCCACAAAGCAAGGGAGAAAGACAGAAACCATCTTACAAAGCTGCTGCAGTAATCAGGACACTTGCTCCTGGAAACAACCATGCAAACAAATGTGCTGTTGTTAGCTTTCCACATTTTTTTTTTTCAATTTTCATTTGATTATTACTATTATTGTTACCTTTTACCATAACAGAAATATGGTTATTAAAAGGAAGGAAAAAGGCCTTACCATGCACTGCATCAGGAAGAGATGAGAAGCACAGAGCATGCTGCAGAGATTAAGCTCAGCATGGCATTCACATATCCTTTGGAATTGAAGAAAATTGTCCAACCCATTCTTCCTAACAAAGTGGACAAGTTTTCTCTAGGCTTGAATTTTTCACCAGAAGTCAGTTCCTTACAGTGCATTATATTTTCTTCTTCAGGAGATATATTTCCTCCAGTTAAGTTTCATCTTCGCAATGCCATTTCCAATCAGCTCTAAGAAGTTCTTCATTCCCAGATTCGTGGTGTCATCAGAGGGACTCCAAAGAAAATCAAAGAAAGAAAGAAAAAAAAAAAAAAGAAAATAATACCTTACAAAGCCCTGAAATTATTAGTCAGAAAAAAAGAGAATTAAAAAACCAAACCAAAACACACACAAAAAAAAAAAACCCAACACGAAAAACAACCACCCCTCATTTATTCTATTATCTATGAGCTTCACAACAATCAGTGCTATCTCTTTGGTCTCATATATGCTGCACTGATTATTTGTAATAAAGGCAGAGGCAAAAACTTTCCCAATTCACACATGATGCATTTTCATTACTGCTGCTCAGTTGTGCACTATGAAATAACCCTTCTCATCCTGAGGAATCTTTCAAACCATCTGATAAAAACCTCAGCTGGCCCTTTTCCTTCTCAAAGGAAAGTACAAGACAAGTATTAGAAATTCTAGAAGAGTGTCAGAGAAAGCTTGACAAATAACTCCAAAATACAAATTAGATCTAAAAGCAAAACTCTCCAGGCAGGAGAGCTCTTGAGCAAGGAAATACCTTGTCTGAAGGATTTAGGGGCACACGCACTGTCGGGGGGAAGGAGAAAGGGATAAAGATGGGTGGCTAGTGGGGGTTTCGAGAAGATGGGGTGGCACTGAACGGGTACCAGGGAGGAGTGGGATCCTGAGTCGCCCTCATCCTCTTGCGTTCTCGCTGACAGAAGCCCGGGTTTCCCCTGCACTTTCTGCAAAGCCTATTAATTGATTCTGGTTGCTGAGCAACTAACTCTGGGGAGCCACATCGACGGCTCCGGCTCAGCTTCAGCAACAGCAGCAGCGAGAGGGGACGGACTCCCCACCTCCCCCTCCTCCTCCCGGGGCTCCCTCAGCTGCCCTGCGGGGAAGCCTTGCCAGGGAAAGGAGAAAGCCCCCATTAGTGCGGCAGAAAGAGAGGGAGATGGGTTGCTCTCCCCCAGCCTGTGCGGCACTGGCAGGACTCTGGTGAGCATCCCCATCTCGGGCTAATAGAACCGCTGCAGCCCCAAGGGGCAGCCTCTGCCCCAGACCCCCAGGGGGATGCTCCGTCTGGGAGGGGCAGACACAGCCCTGGGAAACCCACCCAAGCAGGGCAAGAATCAGGGTGATGCAGCTTCCAGCTGGAAAGCAAAGCTGGGTTAACCCTCTGGTACTCTAGGCACACTGCAAATATGTGGTTAAAATAGTTATGCCAACTCATGGGTTCCAAAGTCAGTTTCCAGTTGAAGCTGCAGCCAATGAAGCTCTGTCCCTGCAAGAGCATGGGAAATGTGTCACTTTTTTTCTGATGCCTTTATCATGTTGCACATCAGACAGAGCAGAGGTTTCTCCATCTGGAAAGGCACACAGCAATCCAGAGCCACCATGCAGAGGAACTGCCTGGATGTCTTGGTCAGAAACTGCAAAATGGAGCTCTCTGACATAACCTCGTCAGGGCTTCAGCCAGGGTTGTATTTCAGTTCCTTGTTGTAGAGAAGCAACAATGGATCCATTTTGTTTTGTCCCACAAAAGACATAGGACAGCTACATATCTGGAGCTAGCTCCAAGCAGTTCCTCCTAGAGCACCTCAACTGATGGCCCCATAGGAATGAGAATTTCTGTCAGGTTGATGTTAAATGGTTGGACTGAACATGTTGTGATCACTGCAGTTTGTGGCAGGGCTGACTTCTGTGGCTTTAAAGCCTGAAAAAAAAATTGACAAAACACCACAGCATCTGAAACAAACCATTTCTCTTGTGCTCTCATTTTGGATAAATCCCTAGTCAGATCATGGCATTTGTTCAGCACTAAGTTGCACTTCTGTTGCACAGGTAAGATGTAAGAAATGGAAAGACCTCAATTATTCTCTCTCCTTGTGACCTGGCACTAAGTGCATTGTCAGATGTTGGCCAAATTGCTCACACATAATTACTGTCAAAGACCTGAGCTAGATCAGCTCTTCATTCTGTTACAGTGACAGCAAAAGTTAAAGGGCATAGGCCCTGAGAACTGCCTTAAATTGCAGTCACATAGACAGAATTACCTAATTCTTCCCTTGAAAAACTCCAAAACTCCAAACTTTAGCCTGTGTGAACTATCCAAATGGCCTTTGTGAAAAGGGGACATGTTATCTTAAGCAAAAGAGTAATTTTTCTGACAGCAGCTCAGCCCCATCACACTGCTTTCTTTATAAAGTTCTATAGTTCAGCCTCATTCTCTTAGCAAAGACAGATGCATCACATATATTAAAAGCTCAAGAACCATTAGATTAGGTTAGCAGAGCTGCTGTGTGAAGCAGATTGTAGAATGTATTTAGTTCATCCCATATGTCTATTGATATGAGCATAGATTGGGTATTCCTTATCCCCCAAGTACAGAACAGAGAGAAATATGGGAACCTATTGGTTTAGTAAATGAAAGTCACTTAAGCCTCCTATCAACAACAGAATAACATCAGAATACTTCTAAGGAAGAGATCCTTTAGTTCACCTACTCTGAAAATCTGTCTCCTGGGGTCTTCTGACACACTCCACATAGGTTAGACAGACTGAACCCACACATAATAAACAAAGACTGTAACAAAATTACCAATTGATTAATTAATTTGGCATAACTGATTTTTCCTTTATATCTTCTGACTCTTTGGACTTTTATTTTGACTCCCTTTCATAGTGTTTTATCTTTGTTCCTGGATAGGAATAAATCCATAAAGGTTTTCTCTAGCACTGGTTGAAGCAAATAATGTATTTTGTTATGTGTCACTATTCATATATACATTGCTTCCTTTAGCTCACAAGTTTACTTGTTTGCAACAAAGTGCTGAAGAATGACAAAAAGCAGGTTTGAAAAGGAGCTAACCCACCTCTATCTCACAGAAAGATCGATCACACACATACTAGTCCTGAGAAATAGCTTTCTTACCAGTGCTTAGAAGTGTCCTTTCTGGAAACCCTGTGCTTTTAAAAGTCAATTTATTCCAGTGCCTCACTACTGTAACTACAAAATAAAAGTATTTCTAAGGTTTGCTGATGCAAAGTTAAACACACCCCTTCTTGTCCTATTCACAATGATCAAGGAAAAGAGCTCCTCCATTCCTTATTGCAAATATCTTTTATGTACATAAAATTAATTATATCTCATCTCTGTATCATCTCTTTCTAGATTCAAAACTTATCTGAGCCTTTTCTGTCACTTTTGAAGGAATGGTTTATGGCACACTGACCTCTGGAACTTAAGAGCACTGAAAACTGAGTGTGCAATTAGATCTGTACAGGGACTCCCATTAATGCATGCAAAAGGAACCAAAGAGGCTTAGGAAGTAGAGTCATGTAACACAGGAATAAGGAAACAGAAAAGATTCCTTCATGTGGCTATAATAGGGTTAAATAGTGCTTCAATATCCCTTTTTCTTTTCTGAATGAAATGTGGTGACAGAAAGGAAGAGATTAAATACAGCTAGGTTGTGTGTGTCTGTCAGTGAGTCCTTCCAATCTGAAGAAGAATACAGTTCAATTTAAGGGTATAAGGGGGGAAAAAAAAAAAAAAAGTTGTTTTTTCGTTTGACTTTGTATAATGATATATGAAATACTAAAGAGGGAAGCTAGCACAAGATCTCAGTTAGATAGTACATGAAAAATAAATAAACAGATAGAGAAAAGATTAAGGGTAACTGTTTGGGAGTGATGAAAGCCTGGAAATCATATGAACATTTAGACTAAGGAAATAAAGAGATGTGGAGAGATTTCACAAATTGTTACACAGAGATTATTAAATCTACATGAACATATTTCACCATACACATAGGAAAGGAAGATTTGTTTCAACATGATAAACTGTAGTCATTTTATCTTTCCTACTTTTACTCCCTTATATTCATGCTGGTGCCTGTTTTTATGCTCAACAGTACAATCTTTATATTGTACTATAACAAATTATTAATATTTTAATGTGCTTTGTTTTCTACTTTATTTTTACAAAGAGGAATACCAAAAAGTGTTGAAGGTCTCTGTACTGGATCACATATTATAAAAAGTGCTAGAGAAGGGCAGTTGAAGGGTAAAGGGATAGACAAAAACAACCACAGAACAGAGTCAAGTCAACTGGTGATTTCATAATGAAAACAGAGGTGTAAGAAGGAGACATCAGATTAACAAAAGAATTTATAGGAAAGAAAGGTTTTGAGATACCAACATTTGTGCCATTTAAAAAATATTTTTTTAGAAAATGCAAAGCTTCTTAGATAAAATTCAGTCCTCTGTAGAGAACAGGTACAGTATCTCCTGTTGACTTACACAAGCCTTGAATTTAATCTCATATAAATGCTTTTTATTATGCATTGAAAAGTCTGACTAATGCACATGTTCTCTTCCTATTCCATTTCCTATTTATCTTTTGATACCATTCTATCCTTTCTATAGTAGTGTTACCTACTTTGAGAGAAGGAATGTCCTGTGGAGCCTAAGGACCAGAGTAAACTGGGACCCCCCTCAACTCTCATCCTCTGGGGTAATGGTGTAACTGGTGTCCCACCAAAATCATGTCACTTACTGCAGCCAAATCAGAGGGGTATCATCCCAACTTGTTCAAGCCCTGTAGCCAGGTAGGACACATACTACAAGACCTCAGACATCAAAATAACAGGAAGGTGAAACAAGCCATGGCTACTGCTTGGGCAGATCCTATTTTGGATCTTAGTCTGGCTCCTCTGTGTTGGTGAAACAAGAGAAAGTCCTTGGGGAGACAAATGGAGAGAAAAAAAAAAACTATTATCAATGCATTCTAGTCCAGTGTGTAGGAAAGAACCAAGGGGAAGGATGACATCTGAAGAAAGCAAGTGAGGGTCTCAGAAAGCACAAAGTGGTGGCTCAGGTTAGGGAAATGGTGACTTTTTTTGTCTGAGTGTTGATACCTGTGTTGCAGGGAGGGAAGACAGTGCAGAGGGACTCCTTAGGGTGCTGAGCATTTACTCTCCCCTAGCCTGAAACAGAGCAGAGGCCCCTGGAGGCTTGGGAGATGTGGGTGAAATAAAAGGTGTAATTCAATTATGAACCACTTTTTAATTAAAACCCTGTGAAAATAACTTGCAAAGTTTTTTTTTATGTTTCTCATTTTGACCTTTCAATATCCTGTGTCTCGATTTCTATTCCGTCAATTGCAGCACAAATAAATTAATTGATTTCTTGCCTTTTGAGTTTAAAAGCCATAATACATGGATGAGAGTCTGAGGTTAGTGAGTACATTTCAGATCATCATTAGTTTTTAATTGGAAAATCTAACCAAAATAAATAGATTTTACTTAAAAAAATACATATAATAATCCAAAACCATGATGGAGGATGGAGACAGTTCCATCTATCTGCAGTATACTTAGCATCCCTAAAAACTATTTCTAACATACTTTAAATGTAATATTACTATACTAAATACTTTCAATATTCTATGTCAACTAGCACCATTCTTCTCTAATTTGCATCAGCCCAAATCACACTAGGATAATTGTCAAACAGTAAGAAAATAGTACAACCAATGATAAGTAAAGCCAGTAAAATGCAAAATATTTTAGATGTATTGTTCTCTTTCTCTTTTAATAACTTCTGCTTTACTACAACTTAACTGCTGACTATGGAATGATAAAATGTTACAGCTTGTGGTTACTAATTGTTGAGCTTGCTCATAGTTTCACTAGTTAGACTGGAGTAAATTTTAATGGATCTGATTTGAATTTTGTTTCTAGAGAAGTAAACTTCTGCTGAAATGATTTCTATGAAATTTACACCAGTGTGTCTGGTAACAATAGATATGCAGGAATAACTGTCCATTGGAAAGTTAGCTTCAGTTTCAATTCAAAACCTTTAAATTTCCTTACATCACCCTAACACTAAGATAGCATTTTGATATAGCTGTATCAAAAACCTATGTATAAAAATGTGACTACCTGGCCAGTAGCACAGACACATTCACTGCAGAAAAAAACATGCAATAAGTATTTTTTTCTTTAGGAAAATAAAACCTGGTCTTAAATCAACTTCTTAGCACACAAATGCAACATAAAAGAATAATGGCAATTTAGATTAAAAAGGGATATTTTGGCCTAATATATTTTTTTATAATCAAGATAGTAGTGGTTTTTGAGATGGTGATGAATACTGAACACAAGTTACACGCCAAAATGAGTGTTCTGATTTGAGAGTGTTCTCCTCTTACCTAGGTAGAAAAAAAAAAAAAAGTTCTCTGATTTCTATGGGAAGGAAACTGCTCTGCTTTCAGGTGACAGTCTCAGACAAAAAATGTTCAGCCTGTTGCACCAAATAGACACAGACTTACACTTCTAATGCTGCTTAAATAGACTAGTTCCTTGTGTACATTAAACCACTTTGGAAGACAGGGAGTATTTTCTGAGAGGCAGTGATGAGTTTGCAGTGCCTGTGTTCAAACTGGAATCTCATTAACACAGGAATCTTGCTATACAGATGTGCAGACAACATGCAATCCATTCTTTCACTGAATCCCAAGGGTGATAATTTACCTGAAATCCTTTTCTAGATAAGCATGTTCACACATGTTAAAAACAGTTATTATTGCTGAATAAATATTCCCATTATTTCTCAACAGGCAAGATACCCACTGGGCAAAAAAATAATATTATGCTAATGAAGGATTAGACAGGCACTGGCTAAATTAGTCCTACTACAGCCTTTTGAAGTTCTTGGGTGTGTATTACATGACATTACTATTTAACACCAGAGAATAAAAATTTCTTGATCTCTCTTTTTTTTTTCTTGCTTTTTCCTTTGTTTTTGTATGTTGGTTTTGGTTGGTTGGTTTTTGTTTTGCTTTGTCTTCTTTTTGTTTAATAAACAAAGAGAGAGGTGGAGCTTTCCTTTCCTGGTTTAGCTTCCAAGCATTAAGAAAAGTAACATAACCTGAATATTCATTTGATTCACAGCAAGTGCTCTTAATTACTGCACTATACACAAGACACTGCTAGAATGAAAAGTGCACAGTAGCCAAAGTAGTTCCAAATATTATGAAATACTCTAAAATGCAGAATGTTGGCAGGATGCTGCACTGTACTTGAACAAACACACTTTGAGGAATGTGACAGAAGCCAGATTTAAGTAACTGCTGGAGTTTTTATTCTGAATGCCATCGTTGTCCAGAATCCCAGTATTTTTACTGGTAAAGTCTTTGAAAACCTGCCTGTTTCTTCTGTGCTTCACAAAACACTCATCAGCCAGTCTCATTTGGTTTTCTCTTTACCACTTAGAGACATCTTTGTAAGCAGCCTTCTGGTGACAGTCACTGGAAACATCTCAAGTCCTGAAGTTTGCTAGGGAATGCTCCTTAACTGAGGACAAAGCTCCACCAGCCATCCTCTCTTAGGCTCTTTTAAAGCCTAAGTAATTATTCCATTGATTAATATTTTCAAAACTTTACTTATTAAAGAACACGTTTTCAGTAGCATTACTGGGAGCCAAAAGAGAAAAGCAAAATATACAAATATAGACCCAAAAGGTACCCAGTTTAAAAAAAAAATAAAATCCAAATAAACAATAAAAACAAACAGCAACAACAAAAACCACTAAAATGAGTCTAAACATGTTAACCTTTCATAATATATTTATGTCTTACATATTCTATTTGTTTTTAGCCTGATCCTTGATGCTGGTCTATTTCATTAATTAATCACAGTGTTTGCACATCTTGAATGCTTTGTTTTAATATCTCACTCCCTTATGTGGATTGATCTGCTGTGAGATTTTAATGAGAGCCATTTCTCATGGTTTTATGCAGAATTATTATACAGAGAAGAAAGTGATAATAACTCAGTCTTCTGTTAATTATGCATCTAATTATTCTTAGAAGTTTATTTGCAATTGTGTCTGCCAACGTGCTTTGTTTCAATTATCACAGCCACATTGGAAATGGAGATTAAATTAATGCTTTTCTGCAAACAAACATTTGAAAACAATAAATATTATTTTCTATTTTTAACCTCAAAAATACCCTCTTCTACAATAGTCATTCTTGTAATTAAAATCTTGGAGAACCATGTAAAATCCGTGCCCTTCAATAACAATAATACATAAACTAGCAAATGTTCACAGAGGACAACAAAAAACTTCATTATGACAAAAACTATTTCTGGTCAAAGGGCTCTGTTTGTTGGGTTTTTTCTAAATGCTAATCAGAGCTTTTATATTAAAAGTCTTCAAACAAGAAGCCTCACTTCTAGAGGCACAGCAGTGTCATTACTCATAGAGAGTAACTGATCTTTCAAGGGTGAAAAGGAAGGAAATATCTATTTTTTAAGCTGTTAGATCCTCATTTGTGAGCCAGGAAACTCCTTGTTTACCAGAGTATTTCTACAATGATGCAGAATTCATCTGAAATATAAGCTGACCAAAAACCTCAGTTCAGGAAATCACATTTTCAGGGAAAAACTGTTCAGCAAAAATAATCTTTAGAAAGTACAATCCTAAACATATTATTGCATTTATCATATAGAACAATATTGTGTTAACCAGAGTAATCAATTTAGAAGTAATTATATTATATTTAAACACAGGTATTTATGCACAGATTATTGAAGTACACATCCTCTTCCAATAGTATATAAATATAGTATAGTATATAATAGTATATAGTATATAAATGTATAAAATATTTGCATACCTTAGGGGTTAATTTGGAATAGCATTTAGATCTTGGCTATGGAAAGTAAGAATATTTCTTATAGGCAGTGGATTTGTAGCCTGACAGGCAGAAAATGACACTGTGCAGTATTGCATATTTAAAATTGAAGAAATACAGTTTACCTTTGAAACAAATTTTCCTTCAGCACCCATCTCCTGCAAGCCCCTGTCCCCTTCCCAAAAGGAATGCTGGAAGAAAAGCCCCTGAGACTTACCTGTTTGCCTTGCAGGAGACGAAGAAGTTTAAAGCATCAAAGTTCTTGTGACAATCAGCCACTAACATTTAGCTTATGTGGAAATAACCACGTTCTTCCATCTTTTAGCTTTCTGAGTAAGTGAAAGCCAGTGATGGATGCGAGCAGCCTTGTTAAAATATCACTGTAATCCCTTCAAGCTCTGGAGATTGGTTAGAAAACCAAGTCATAAACATGCAGTGTCTACAGCTTCACAAGCAGCTCAGCATTTTCCAAAGGTGCACACGTCTTCCTTTTCCAATGCTGTACTTTACTGAGCACTCTCCCTATCTTGATTGGAGCAGAAAGAACACAGCTCCTGAAAGTAAATCCTATGTGAACAAAAGTGTTGTACACGTTTAAGCTTTCTCACATCAAACTGCTATGACTTCAGGAGACAGCCTCTAAGTTGTTTGGGTGTTGCTCTTTTCTCTTACCAAAAAAAAAAAAATTAAAAAGGAATTCAAATAGAGAAGCAAGAAGCAAAGGGAATATAACAGTTCAAGAAGCAGCAGGCAAGGATGGGTGTCTTGTGATTGCTTTGAGTTAATACTCCTCAGGGGGAGATGAAAAAAGCACAAATACAGCAAAATCTGTCTTACAGAGTAAAAATCTGTTGTATAAGCCAGTCTCCAGCAAAGTAAAACAGCATGTGCATTTACTCCATTAATTTCAAGCATGCCAAAGTGCAAGGAAAATTAGAAGCTTTCTGTTTATTAGAGGCAAACAGGTAGGAAGAAGGAAAGGAAATTCAGTATATGTATCTACTGCGTTTCTGCTCCCCTGAAAAACATATCAGATAGCTCCAAAACCTATTGAACATGTGTATCTGAAAGCAGCATTTTCAGTACCACAGCACATTTTATCATTACCAGTAGAGCATATGTGGAAAATGAACATTTCATAATGCTACAGCCCCTACATACAAATAAATACATTTGTGACTGTCTTTTCCATAGCCTAAACACATCAGGTGTTCAGGCTCTCTGGAAAATATGACTATGAAGGCTGTTACAAGACTCATAAGTGCTGAACACTTTGGAATAACTGACTGAATTACTGGCAGTGGGAATTTCAGCCTAAAAACCCTAATTCAAATCCCACTGAAGACCAATGAAAATAGATTTTGAGAGGCTGTTGATGAGGAACTTTGTCAGCTGGCTCCTGTATCCCTGGACATCACTACACAGCTAGACCACAAAGCCACCAAAAGCATCTTGGAAGGAAATGGTTGAAAGCCTAATCTAACCTGAAGCTCTTCTGGATGTAACAACATGATGTTGGGTCTGAATTTGCCTGTTCCCTTCAGGGCCAAAAAGAAAACATTCCATTTATTTGTATGATGAGTCCAGTCACAGATCAAAAATGCCACTGAGCCAAAAGCTATTCAGGCATAAAACAAACTCCCCAGCTGCATGAATTTACAGTCCAGCTGCCACCTTTCATGCTTTCCACACATGCTGACCACCTGCAGTGCCACCAAATCTTGTAGAACACAGGATTCTTTAATTTAAATCTTTGTAATTATGAACATTACCATAGTTCAGGTTGGTTTCCCCGTAGCAGAGCTTGATCTAGCCCTTTCTAACCAGTGAAACAATAAAAATAAATTTGGAAAAAAAAAACCGAAAAACCAAGCAAAAATAGAGGCACAAACAAACCAAAACCCAGCCAAAACCAACCAACCAAACATCAAACAAACAAAAACAGTAGCCCTCCTATTTCCATTACCCCAGTTCTTTGAGAGGGTGGAGTTAATGTGCATCTGTGTGATACACTAAAAATGTGAAAAACTGGGGGGGGGGGGGGGGGGGGGTGTCTTTGTTTTAAAACAAACCCCCAA
>JAOEGS010011369.1:16984-43714 GCA_025447755.1 Corythornis vintsioides | reverse complement strand
GTGCAATCTAAATTGCGCGTGCGAGGGGGGGGGGAGAGGGGAGGGGTTTTTGTCCATGTTTCACATTCAAGCTCCAAAGAACTGCACGTGCCAGATACACCAAATTCTATATCCTTGGCACAGAAGAAATCATTGATAGCTCAGGGCTCTGACTGTAAATGCTGGAACACTAACTTTAGTTTGCATATTTCTTTCTTTGCCATATTCACAGTTCTGTATTTTACTGCAATCCAAGTATCCCAAGCTTGTATGTGCATGGAAAACTGCCTGCCCTTTTATAATGCTCTGGCTGCTGAACTTCTCATGAGGCAAGAATTTACTCATGTCCTTAAGTATTATATATGCTGGCAAATTCCACTCTTGATGTCTAGGTGAAAGACAAACACTCTGGCTGCTCAGCAAGCCCACTGCCCCTGGAAAAGCAGCAGACAGGAAGGATGGAACAAAGGGTTTTGAGCACTGCAGAGGAAACCCTCACCCACAACTTTCAGTGACATCTTGAGTTGTATCAACTTCACTCAGACCCTCCTGGGTCCCTGAGAAAATTTCCTTGTCAACTCTGTAGTTTGGCTGGGTGTTTGCTCCTTTTAAGACTATTCCCACTAGCACAGGGCTGCTCTCCAGCCAAGCTTTGGACAGATCATCACATACAGTGCCCCACTGATAAAAAAAGCAGTTGCACCATTTATCTCAGCAGACATAAGCGAACAGGAGACTTCCACCCAAAAAGAAATCACCACTGTCACTGGCATCAGTGAAGTGCTTTCTAAACACTAACATATTTTCCACACCGTGGTAAATTCATACCACAGATGAAGAGTTAGCACCAGCACTGTCACTGCAACACAGACTCTGGTGTTGTATGGCAGAAATTTCAATACCCATCTTCTTTTCAACTCACATTTAGCTACAAAATACACTTATCATGGATATTCTCTTCTTAGCACGCCCAGAGCTCCCATTTTGGGTTCCCAGGATGGAGTCAGACTCTTCTTAATGTCATTCAATGTTAGGATAACAGGCAATGGGAGTAAGTTGGAGCACAAGAGGTTTAGGATAAAAACAAGGAAAAAATTTTTCACAGTGAGAGTGACAGAGCCTGGCAGGGGCTGCCCAGGGGGGTTGTGGAGTCACCTGCTCTGGAGACATTCCAAACCCACCTGGATGCACTCCTGGGTGACCTCATCTAGATGACCCTGCTCTGGAAGGGGAGTTGGACTAGATGAGCTTTCTAGGTCCCTTCCAACCCCTAACATTCTATAAATCCTTAAAGAAGTCTCATGTTGAATGGAATTTTGAAATGCTGGGCTATTTTATTAGGCAGTAGGAAAAAAATAGAGACATCCAAGACATCAGTAGTTTCTTTCAGAAACAGAGGCCAGTAGCCTTGAAATTTATCATTATGTTTCTAAACATCAAGAACTTCGATGTTTTGCCATTACAAAGTGCACCTGCCTCTAGAAATCATTTTGAATGTCTGAATCTTCCACCAGGTCAAATAATACTTGTGTAAAAATGCTTCCCTTCTATTTTGTACAAAATCCTTCCAGCACTCAAAGATAGATTTTAGGAATAGAGGTCAATGTGTGCATGTCCCAAAGGTAGGATATTAATAACACCAGAGGATCTATAGTTTTCCATGAGACATGGCACTTCAGCTACTGACTGTAAAAAAAATTGAATTTGTTCCAAGGATTGGTTTTTGCATAGGAAGGTGACACTACCCTTGCAGAGAGGGCTTATGGGTATCCCCTCTCATCCTGGGAGAGTCTGCATGTTCCAGGAAGGACTATGAGCATCTTTAGCTCCTTCTGAATGTCAGTAGGACTGACTTAGGGTATTCAGACCCTAAGGGAGCCAGGATCCTAGCAAGAATGAAATTGCTGTATTATGCTGCTTGGATTTTCCTATGTACTACCAAAAAAGTCTTTGACAGACTGGGATCAATTCATTTTAGTTAATACATGAATCTCCCTGGGTACCAAAGACCTCCAAATGTACTTTTACTTTGTATCCTGCTCAGAGAAACCTCACCAAAGCAATTCTGTCTGTGCATCTTGGCAAGTTATTTTCCCTAAATAATATATCCTGCACAATTTCCTTGGTGAAATGTAATCAAATGGAAAAATAGTCCCAAAACAAAAGAAAATGCTAAAAAAACCCCATAACAACTACTAAAAGTTAGTACTGTTCAGGGTCCAGAGTCTTGTAAGAAGAAACAATAAAGAAGGAATACGAGATAAACAGAGGTGGAAACTGGTATCTTTAATGATTATGTTACTTTTCTTTCTAACCAGAAACATAAATCCTGATGCACTCAGTCAATATCTATATCCATATCTGGAAAAAAAAATATTTGTGCTTAAAAAACAATTCCCTATACAAAAGAATAAGGAAGTTGAGTCAGCAGGTTTAAGATTCAGTTTTGGCTTAAATTCAGTCATATTTTGAAAATAACACTTCGTTATCACTTCTACTTGTAGCAACAGCACAAGAACTAATTTAATTTTGAATAAGCTTAAAAGTATCCTTTATGTCAGATAAAAAGTCAGTTCTAACTGCAGAGGTGGACAGGTTGCCATTGAGCTATCTAGAGATCAAATAATATTATGTTCACTTTAAAAAAGTAGAGCATCTATATTAACATATATGCAAGTACCAGCATGAATCTAAACTGAAAAATAACTTTTTATTTATTGTTTTATGTTCAGTAGTCAAGTGCTCAAATATCTAAGCCAAGCTTGGGAAAGAGACAGCATTTTGTCATGGCCTAGAAAGGGACAGGAACTCCTTCATCAAAGGAAAATAACTCTGATACTTCAGCTGCTTTAAGGGGTTACAACATTTGTTGCAGACACGATGTATGTGATGAATGGGGGAATACTGTAATAAGCTGTCAGGATACATGGATATAATTCCTTTTTTTTTCCTCAGACTTTTATGAACTATGTCCAGAGTGTATCACACTCTGAAGTAAGACAGGTCTATCACCTCTAGGAGAAAAACCCAAACTCTAAAGTGCTCAATCACTCCTCAGCCTCCCAGAGATACAAGATAAAATTTAAAATTAAGATGGAACAGAAAAGAGGTGATTGAAAGCCAACTCAAAAGTAAAAGTATTGGTGGAAAGAAAGGCTTAGGGCAAAGAAGGAATAAGGGGGAAAAAAGATGGTTAGAGAGAACAGAGGTACAGGTTTTGGAGGGAAATGTGTAATAGCATTGGAACACATGCAGAAGGACAAAGGTGTGAAGCAATCCTGTCAGAAAACTACCTGGAACCATTTCCATGTCTTGAAAAGATGTGACAGATTTCGTAGTTCTTTCTTTGCAATTTTGCCTCAAGTTTCCTATCTTCAAGAAAAGATGGTGCTTAAATATTATTAATGTATTATAATCGTTTTCACCATACTCTAGTCTGTAAGCTTGAGAAAACACAGATAAACAAACTGCAGATATATCAGTTGCTGGTTTGATACATGAATTATATGGGAAACATTTTGTGAAGAAAAGATCACATATGAAAGATTCAGCCCTGCCATCCATTTGTGACAACATTCACATTAGAGAGTCTGTGACCACAGGCCTTTCCTTAGCACTTTGAACAGAATGTACAGTAACATTTTTAAACCCAATTTAGACAAAAAAGTATATTTGCACCTCATGTGAGTCATTAACTCAACAGAATCATCATATATCAAGCAAGCTACATATAAAGAGGAATATAACCTCACAATGAGTCTGTAGTCCTATTTCTAATTAACATGGCTTAACCAGACACAACGAGCAGTCTCACTGTGTAAGCACACTCCTGTGACTGTCATATAGAAACTAATCTGGAAAGGTTAAAAGGATTTCAGTCCAAAAACCTTGTTATTTTTTTCATCATCACAGATCAGTTTCATTTCAACTTGCAGCTTTTGAAGGAGCAGTTGAGAGCAGTATTTGAAGACCAAGAGCCAGTACCATCATTACCCATATGCAAAACAGACATATTTACTTCCCACAAAAAGACATTGTGATGCTTTCATTATAATTAGTAAAATGCTTTGCAATCCACAGATGGAAAACACTGTCTAGAGTCAAGACATTCTTATAAGAAAGTTTTTGCTTTTTAGTCTGCTTCTGGACTGCTATTCACATGTTTTGCTCTTTCTTATTCCTACAGAATCTCTTGATTTGTCTTTAGTTTGTACTTTTAACCACATCCTTGGAAGCAGATTACACCAGATTCTGGCATAATGCTTTGCACATTTTCCCTACTGAATACCAAAGAGCCTCACCATTCTATGAAGTCATTAGGAACAAAAGAATTTCAATTTCCTAAATTTTAGCATCATTCACAATACAAAATTGCTTGTTTGCAATCTTGGTCTGCAACCCTTAACTAACAATCCCCACAGAGGAGTAACACTGGTGGACTTCGGTCTACCAGATTTCTTGTACTGTTAATCCTTTTTTAAAATAATATCTCTTTTATCCAAGAACAAAAAAACACACAGAAACTTAAGACAGGCAAGGAATAAATACTATTGTTGCCCATACCTGTACTCTACCAGAACTTTGTCAAGAGAAACCATCCTGAATCTTTTTCCCTGAGGAATTAAAGCAAAGGTCACAAGTAACTTGTGCTCATGAAATATCCTGTGGCTTTTCCCATAAGCTTCAGGTGACAAATGCAGAACCCTGGAGAAAATCCAGCTCAGGAAATTGCCTTCTAACTATATCAAATAATTTCTACAGATTCAACTGAGTAATGTATTTTTCTCCACTCTCCATCTGAAACTCCTGTTTCTGGGCAGCCTTCAGTAACATGAACATTTTAGCCAAGAGTTGTTTTGAATTCCAAACACTCTTAAATAGTTAAATTTCACAAAGTATTTTAGCAACCAGGTTCAAAGGAGACACAGAAGGTCAAGCTTTTATGTTTGCAATCTTATAATAAAGAAATAGTTTCTTGTATTAACACAATATTTTTCTAAGCTCTGTATCTAAAATTGGTAATTTCTTATTCTTTTTTAATATATTTGTCTCCTGTAAATGATGAAGAATAATTTAGCTTGAGGAAAGAAAAAACCTGTTTCTTTGATTTTAACATAGCAGCTCTAATGGACAATATGTTGATCACTGTAAACCTGAATTATTCAGAGAACTACAGTGGTCAAAGGCTACCTAATTTCAGCTGTGTGAAAATGCAAATAGAGCCCCTGAATTAGCTTGTAATGCCATTATGAACCTAAAATTTATGGGCAACATTAGGAACAAGGTTCTGCAAATATTATGGCTAAAGATTTTGGAAAAACTTAACTCAGCAAAGCCACCCAGGTAAGGTGGACACCATCCAGGTCTGCTGTGTCACTGCAATTTCATACTGAACATTATCTGCCTCTCTCCATCAGCAGCCTCTGGGCACTGACCCTTTCTGAGGATGCCCTTTATCTCAGCATCTCCATTCCAGTAGCTTGAACAGGGTGAAGCTTCTTGTTCATGAAGGAGGGTTTGGTCATCTTGATGTGTAAGGAGTGTCACACTACATCACTTTTAATAGGTTTTGTTTTGCAGACACATGTCTAGACCTGTTGGAAATCTCAACAGTTCCATTAATGTTGAATGACTGCACTAGAAGTTACATGTTTAAAGGCTACACCTTCTTAAAAAACATTTTTTCCACACTCCATTTGGGAGTTTTCCTCTGCCTTATAATATCTAATATAGAATGAAAAAGATATTTATATTCTTTGAAGAAAATATCATCTCCTGTGAAGACAAAGTCATTAAGGTTCTTTTGATCTACATAGGCTTATTTCCTTCTAACTGCAAACGTTTTTATCCACAGCTAGCTTTAGATAAAAATACTATTTTCTGCTAAGTATTTCAAATGATATATTGAATGCTTACTCCATCAAACAGCTGCCATAAATAGTCTCAAAATGGAAGATTAAGATTCCAAAAGTCAGTCAGTGACAGCATTATAATTGCATATACTATCTTAATACAGCCATAGGCATATGCAGTTTTGAATACCATTTTCATATACTATTTCCTCAATATAGTGTCTCCTTATGATCTTAAAAATAAATGTGAAACTTAGCACAAAAAAAAAAGACCAGGTAATATTTTCATTGATAAACTACAGGAAAGAGAACAAAGTTTGTGCACATTTGAATTACCAGGTATTTAGTAAATTACACCTTCTAATATATGCAAGGTGAGTTTGGGGTCTTTTGTTTAAATGGCATGATTATTATATTTTGAAGGATTTATAATCTAAGAGGAAGGTCTCATTTATTATATGATACACATTAAGTTGTACACTAAGCAGTCCTCTTTGAAGTTATCAGGAACTGTAGCATATTAGGTGATAAAGCCTCTTCTTTCATCAGTCTTTAATATTCATGATTGCTTGGGATTCTTTTCTTGGCAAATGTAATGCTCTTCTAACACTTTGTTTTGTTTTGGGTTTTTTTTTAGTGTAATATTTTATACACATGCTCACAAAGATGAAGGGAACCAAATAGCAATATTTTCACCAAAATATATTTTGTTTCATAGACTGTGGAATAATTTAGCAAGTATGCATCCATACCAGGAACAATTACCCAGTTCTGCAATATATTTAATCTATTACATTGTATTTCTTTTTGTAAACACTTACTTCTTCTAAACACCTACAAACTTCTCCCAAACAATTCTCATAAATTACAAGTGCATGGCATGGGTCATCATTATGAAGAATTATATTTCTGATTTAAACTGTTTCAAGCTGAATGAAATAAGGAAAATTCAATTCCCATCTGGACTTCAATGCAAAATTTGCATTAAAAAAAAAATTATCAAGTGGAATACCGCAAAGATTTTTTAATGAAATCCAGAACAAGGAGAGAGCTCTCTGCCATACTGAATTTCCAGAAAAAAAATTCTCTGTTGTGTCCATTTCTTAGAATGATGTTCATCTCAGTCTTACACTTTCAAGTATGTATATATCGCAAACAACAGTGGTATCCACAAATAAACTGAAGAAATTATATTTTTTTTCCCTTTTGCTTTTGTTACTCAACTTTTCAGCTTTGTCCTTTAATAAGTTATTTAAAACTTCAACTTTTTCTGCTTTGAGAATTTATTTATTCTTGTCTCTGCTCAGAGAAGTTATAGGGCTAATTTATATGCAGCAAACACATAAAAATTCTACAAGAATCTGCATACAAATTTCTCTATCCTTTTATACAATATCTCATTGCAACAGTACTTGATTTCTCTACAGTTTTAAGAAAATACATGTTCTACACCTCTTAATAAATCATGAGAGAATACCTATTAGATAAGAAGCAAGAAAAGTTGTGAAAAGTTAAAAATGCTGATATGGCTTTCCTAAGAAAAAAAACCACAAAACTTTTTGAGATAATAATCCCTTGTATCACTCTAATAATCTTAGAGCCCATATAATGCATAGTCCAGTTCAAATCACAACACAGATGTTTTGCTCATCATAACCTTGAAAGCTGTGTGATTTTCCATTAGTGCATTTTATAAAGAACATGGCAACAAACAAATTTGGTATTTACCACGCTCTCAAAAATTATATCTGACTTTTGTGTAATAAGAAAAAAAATTGCTTAATTTAAGGAAATATAAAAGTTTCTAAATTATTGTAAAATAGGTCAAGTACACAAAGATGCTTTTGGAGTTTAACTTCCAGTTTCAATGTTAACATATAGGGATGAAGTTCTGTTCTATTTCCCTCTAGTGACCACTTTCACTGAAACAGGAATTAATTCAGATTTATTGTGAAGTAACAGAACAGGAGATGACCCCTTAAGGCAGCCACTCATTCCTCTTGTAGACAGTTATGTAATTCTTGAATTTAATTTCCACTGTACATGAGGCACAAGGTAAAAAGAATAGGGACAAAGATTAAACACAGAGAAGGGCTGTATTCAAGTGTTCTACAATGAAATTTCCAAAAAAAATTTCAGTTTTGGTATCTGATGCTCCGAGATAAAATTTTTTGGATCAACATCTGTGAATGAGAGACTTACTATTTTTCACCCTGTTAGGATAGGTTTTATACAATATGAACCAGTTATTTCCACGGAAAAAGGCCCATGCCTATTTGAAAGGGACTTCAGTTTGCCTAGAGCCAGCAACTTCAGCTAGGACTGAACAGAAAAGGGAAGTATTCACATGCATCTTTTCCTTTTTCTTGTTAGGTGTTCCACTGAAAACACAATTACAGGAAATACTTAACAGAAGACTCTTTTGTAGTGAACTCATTATCTTCTAAAATGCTTTTATTGCAGTGCAACTTCTTTTCCACTCATGTGATTTGTTCTGAGGAATTTTTTTATTATTTCCATTTCATAAATCCATCATATGAGATAGATTTAAGGAAGTTAATAATTTATTTTTTTCCTCCATTCATCTTTAGAAAGAACATTTTGTTTGAACTTCTGCATCAGCGATGAAAAAATTGATTGCAGTTGTGCAAAAAAGTAGTTATTAAAATCTGAATTAATCATATAAAAGAGAAATCCTCATTGTCTCTTGATATAGTATCTATAAGATCTGACAAGGTTTGCCTTTGCTCTCATAATCTTGTATAACATTTGTAATCTTGTAGTTTTTAGGATATAACATTTATAATATAATAATTACGAGGGTCAGAAAAAGATGGCACATGTTTTGTGATTTTTTTACATTAAAATCAAAACTCAACTTCAGATTTTAATATTAGATTGCATTTTTTTCCTCCTTTTCAAGGGGAAAATACAGCTCATTATCTTCTGAGGAAACCATAATGAAATCATTGGAGTTACACCAACAGATAATTTGACTCTGAAGGTAGCAACATTTGAATACTGCAATACTGACCCATTTTATTATTTAGGAGATAGAAGTCTATATATCTCATTCAGATCTCACTGAAAAGTAAAACAAAGGACATGTTTCTGTGTATCAAGGGTATATTGATATTCATCTGAATTCCAGGAGATGGAGGAACAACAACCTAATCTGTTGAAGGTGGAAGGATGCTGTCACAACAATCAGGTGGATGGGTCTTTTCTGGCTAAGCAGACAACCATGAAGAGCAGAAGAGTTTTGTGGTAGAGCTCTTTCATCATCCAGACAACCCCTGGGAAAGGAAGGCAGCAGGAACACGTTGGCAGCGAAGTCTTGAAATGTCCTGGTGACATTTTTGTTTCCATAAAAGGTGAAACAAGCAGCTAAAGGAAAAGGTCTTCTGGCTGTCATTCTGGACAGCCGGTAAGAACTGGTTGAGAATGTGCAGAAGCAATTTGTCTGAAAGTTGGCCATGAACTAGATGGCAGAACTATCCTCAGTCAGAAAGGAGAACACAAACATTATAAATCATGGAGTTTAAGACAGCAGAATGCAACAAACAATGGGAGGTGGAAGGTCTAGATTTTTGCATAAACCAGTAAAAAGGGGAAAAGGAACTGGGGAGACCTGGTAGGGATGTTAAACAAACAAACAAAGCATACAAACAAATAAGAAAAGGATAACTCACAGGCACAAGGTTTCCTGAACTAGAGTATAAAGTCTAAGGATAAAATCAGAAAGGTAAAACATAACTTTGGAGAAAATAAAATAAAGGAGAAAGTAATCCATATTTACATTATTAGAAGTAGAATATCAAGAAAAATGTTGTCCTGTTCCTCAACGGGAATCTTGAGATGGTCACAGCGTTAATGACATATTTCTTTATCTCTTCACTAAAAACCGTAGTCAGCATAGATCAACTGTGATCTTAGAGCTAAAAAAATTAGCAGCAGAGATAGAGATGAGTAATAAAACCAGAACAGTGCCAAACAGATGGGAAAGTGACTACATAAGAAGTTTCAAGATAAGATAATTGAAAATTCTCGTTGGTATTTTCCCTTTTTTACCCCAGGGATGATAAATTATTATCTAGAGAATATTGGCAAAAATAAGTTAGGTTTCACAAAACTTGGAAAAGTTCATTTTCGTGCTGGAGCAAGTCCAGAGAAGGGTAATGAAGTTGGTGAAGAGTCTAGAGAAGTCCAGGGTTGTTTAGCCTGGAGAAAAAGAGGCTTAAAGCACAGATTATTGCTCTCTACAACTACCTAACTGAAAGTAGGATGTAGAGGGGTGTGGGTCAGTCTGTTTTCCCAAGTAACAAGTGACAGGACAAGAGGAAACGGCCTCAAGTTGCACCAGAGGAAGTTTAAATTGGATATTAGGAAAATTTAATTCAGAGAAACAGTTGTTAAGCACTGGAACAAGCTGTCCAGGGAAGAGATTGGGTCACCATCCCTGGAGGTATTTAAATGGTGTGTAGAAGTGGACATGGTTTAGTGATGGACTTGACAATCTGAATGGCTGGACTTGATGATCTTAAAGGGTATTTCCCAGCCAAAATGTCATGATTCTATAAGTCAAAATTAAATTTCACTGAGATTCACTTTCTCTGACAGAAGCCACTAGAAGGTACCAGGGAAGAACATAAAAATTATGGTAAGTATATACTTAACTTTCTTGTCATAGACTGTCCTGATTTAAAACAAATATATATAGTTTAATAACTTTTGGAGCTGGAAGTTGTATCAAGTTGGGCTGTTCCATTCAAAATGAAAGGATATTGTAAAGAAAATTTGGCAGAAACTGCTATTATACTATATTTTCATTAAGATCTTCTTTGACATTATATATAGAATATAGTAATTAAAAATGGGGATCATACCAACATAAGAGAAGTTTCAAGAACTGAAAAGTCTGGGACTAAAACTCGAAATAATCTTGGCAGGTTAGGGAAAGCTCCTGCAAAACCAAGATTCATATTGGTGGGGGGAAAAAAATGAAGAAGAAAAGTTATACAGATTATACTACACAGAGGATAGGGAATTATATCTGCTCTGCTGTAACAGGTCTGAGGATTAAAGTGGATCACATCTGAGCATGTGCCAATAACATTGCCAAAGGCAAACATACTGTCTAAATGAAAGGCAAGAGTTGGTGCAGCATCCACTAGAGCACGTTTCCAGTTAGAAGCACTGCTCCTCAAGAATAGCAGAGGTCATCTGGAAGAATTTAAGAGAGCAGGAAGAATAAGAGAATTCAAGAAAACATTGTTGAAGAGAAGTTGAAGGGGTCATTTAATCTAAAGGAGAGAAATCTGGAAGGAGATTTAACAGTTTTCAAATGTACAAAGGGTAGCTGAAAGGAATAGACTAAGGAATTCTCCATGACCAAAGCAAAAAGGTTTACACTTAAATACCAACGAGGAATATTCAAAGCCAGGACTGGAAAAAACTTGTGGACAGCCAAAACTGTCGACAAAATGATCTCAATCTCCATCTCTGGAGTTTGTCAAGAAAAAAAGGTAAACATCTATCAAAAAAGGCTTAGGAGAAATGACATAGCTTGAGGTAAGGGAGGGGGCATCCTGAGATTCTTTCTGCTTTATTTTCCATTAACTTATTGGGTTTTTTAATCTATATTTTTGATAAATATATATATAAATATATATATATAAATTACTAGAAAAAAATCACCAATGGGTGGAGCAAATTCTCCACTACTTCTTGTTGATTTTGAAGATATGAGTCCTTCCTATGAAATATACTGCTTTGCAACAGGTGATATTTGACTTTATGCAAAATGATTGACAGTGAGTTTAGAGTTTTTCTTCTGAAGGAGATTAAACTACATGGCTGTAATATTTTCTTCTGGCCTTAGTATCTGGGACACTATAAATAGATTAATAAAAAATGTCACTTAGTGTGCTATCAAAGATACTACTGAAATTTTCTTTCACAGTGTTTCACCTCAAAGCAGTACATGAGGCTCTAAAGGGACAAGAAGCAGTGGTCTTCAAACTAAAATACAAGAAAATAGAAAAAACCTTCATAAGAAAACCCTCTTTGACAATGTTGAATACTGCAGCACAGTGCTGAGAGATCTTATAGAATCTCCATCCCTGGAGATATTCAACACCCTAAGCAACGTGCTGTATTTGACCTTGCTTTGAGCAGGGGTTTGAACTGCAGAGTCTCCAGGGGCCCATTCTAACCTCAGCCTCCAGTGATTCTGTGAAACTAGAGTGCAACTACATTAAATATATCTATTACAGATACATCAAGCAAAAATTCTGAAGCAGTCAATAATGAAAGGAAACAGACCACACACACCAAACAAATTAACTAACAAGCAAAACCAAAAAAACCAAACAAAAACATAAATAACATTTTCCCTTTGTCATGGTCCACATGGAAATTTTCTCTGCTGCATCCTAATTATTTTCATTCCAACTGGATTTCTTTTTTTAATGAAAATTAATCTGTTTTCTGCTGTCAAGTGTGTGGGAAATGGATCTAGTGAAGCTAAGCAGCACCATCCTCTATGTATGAGATAAGCAGTATGCAAAACAGTATAAGAAGGCTTGGTAAAAACTGGGACATGATGAGATTCTCCACATGAATTTGAAGTTATACAGCCCACTCTGATCCCTTAGAAGAAACCACAGACATAGCACAAACAAGCTCGTCCCAGGATTCAGGGAGGAGTTGGATGCTCCTGAATAGGAGTGAGAATCACCAGCAGATCTAGTGAGCATTGTGCTAATTGCAGTGAAACTGCACTAAAGCTTCTGCAAGTCGGATGTTTACAGGCTCAAGCTGTTTCTTGTTGGCATTTATATCAACTATTTTGCAAACAGAAGACTCCTTAATTCACTTAAATGGTTGAAAAATTGAAGTGGTGATTGTACTTTATGTTATAGATTAGAAGTTAAGTGCATTCATGCAGGAAATAGAAACTGAACACAAGATCTTCTCTAGCCTGCTGGTTCAAACTCAAAATTTCCATCTTCCACCAGCATGGCTTAACAATATTGTCTAAAAGGAAGTTTTGGCTGGGAATCACTTCCCTTCAGAAGCTCTGTCATCATGCAATGAAGAATTCACTATTCTCATATACTAATAAATTTACTACTCAAATTTACTAACAAATTGAGAATGTAATTTCATTTGAAAAAGAAAAATAAAGGCAGAGTCACTGCTAAAGAGAATTCATCTGTGAATGGCAAATTGCCTCCTGGAGCAAATGCACCCATTACGCTCAAAGAAAGGATGAGATCTCTCACAGTTAAATAAAACTAGTAGGGAAAATAATTGCTTGATAAATCAGAGTAATTAAATTTTGCACATCTGAATGCTACTGCACCTCTCTCTTCAGTGCAACAAGGCCAGCCCCGTAGGACAGAAACAGCTCAGCCCTTTACTTCCTGAAAAATTTATTACTGAAAAAGGTGGCACTACCTTTCCTGTTATTTCTTCATTAATGAGGAATGGGAAACTATACCCCACAAAGCTACTGGGATCAGAGCAACCAAAGACAGTGGTGATGTCCACCATTCCTATTCAGCTTCTGACAATATTCCACTGATCACTAGTGTGTCTTCTAGCATTAAAAAAAAAAGTAATCTTAGTTTAAAACAATAGATTGTTTTCCTTTGGGAAACTGCCTGAAATGTCATTTGCTAGTTGATCTGCCTAATACATAATTTTTTGTATACAAGGTAAATACCTCTGTTTCCAGTTATAACCTTCAATAGGACAGACACTGCTCTGGGAGACCTTTAAACTTTATAGTTACTCTGTTTGCTCTATATTAGTTCTGAAAGATAGTTTCTTCAATTAACCTTTCCAATTCTAAACATTGATTCTTAGGCTATCTAAACACAATTATCTCCAGATAGGCACACACAGATCTATCAGTTGGTCATCCTCCTGCAGTAACCAGCAGAATCTAGCCAATGCAATCTAGAGCACCATCCAGCTCACCCCAACCTAGGAAACCAACAGCTGCTGAGCTGAATCACTTGCACTGCTCCAGTGACTCCAGGCTCGATCTTTATTGACTCTAATAAGGGCTTTGATACTGAGGACTCAATCCATTGCCCACACAGATGGAGGCAGTGCCATTGGAGATGAGACAGCATAACCTGCCTGTCCTCCCAGACCCTACAGGGTGTAGGGATACTCTAGGGCATCTGAAATGGCAGCAGTTCCTGCATGTGGGTGACTGAAACAAGCCTCTAGCCCACAGACTCCTACAGGTAGGCATAAAAAAATGTAGGTATCTCAGTTGCCAGCTGAGTCCCTGAAATACAGAGAGTTAAACTGGAGCTGTGTCTGGAAAGGCCATATTAATGCCACAGTATATGCATCACTCATCAGAAGTGTCTTATGATGTTTTTCCCTCTTATAATTTGACAGGAGGAAAGCACAACAGAGGCTCATTCAGATACATTCCTGAAGAGTACAAAGATGTGTTTCTTACTCTGTCTTCAGAACCAATCAAGCAGAAAGTACCAGTAATCACTTTGAAAAGGGTTACAGAAGATTAATCTTGGGGATTAAGGGTCATGTTAAGACATAGCTGTATGGTCAGATTTAGATGGTCATGAGTTAATTCACTCCATATTTCATATTGCCTGGGGTTTGCAAGCCACCTAGAAGTTTTATCACAGGATAGTATCCGAGCTAAAAATTCACACCTCTCAGCTTCTTTGAGCAGACTCAGTAAATAGCAAATTTGGCCACACTCCAAGCTGGTGCTGGCCTGTGCTGCAGTATCTTGGAATATAGATGGCATCAGCTAGTAAACTTTGATCATTTAGATGTATTCAGATGTTTCGGTGCTGACCTCATTACTGCAAAATTACCACAATTTTGGTAAATTGAGGTGTCAGGAAAAAAAAGACCCATTAAGCACTGAAGCAATACATCTACACTGAAACACAACTTCATCTTTTGACAGTCCATATTTGGCAAAAAAGAGAAGTTTGTTAAGAGAGTCTAAGCAAAAAATCAGTAAAGTTCTGTAAAAAGCAGTTCCCTAAACCAATTCTCTAACAGAGTTTAGACAATCTGATTCCCAATACTTACTATGTGCATTTAGTCTCAACTCCACTACAGCATTTTTATAGGAATATATATATATTTATAGGAATGTATATGACCATAATGTGATTATGGATGTAAAACAGGTACAGTTCCCAACGTGATTTATCCATTAGGTGGCTGGCTATTCTATTAGATTAGATATTGCTAGATGACCAAGTAAGGTCTTTGAGCTTCTTCCCAGTATACCTCTCATGTATATGTGTCATGTCTCACAAAAACTGTAGTGTCCACCAAGAGAAAGGCATGAAGCAGATGCCCAACTGCATTTCTTTTCCAGCTTGACTGCCATAACTGCCCTAAGATGTAAACAATCTACTCAGTAAAATAAACTGATGCAACTGGCCACAATTGGTTGTATCATTCAATCATTACCTTGCTCATTCTTTGCTCCTAAATAGTTTGGGGTTTTTTTTCAAATTCCCCTGCCAATCTATATACTCCTGAATTTTTATTCAGCTATCTCTCTTCTCTCCAGGCAGAGCCCACACTTCCTTTTTCCTCCAAGACTCTTTTCCCTGTTTTCCAAAACACTTTTCAATGTCTACATGTATGATTGTTTTATTAAGGTATTTATTGTAGGAATTAGTTCCTGCTTTTTGTCTAAGAGTTGTTATGTTCAATAAAGTATTCAGAAAGCATGAGAAAAAACTAGGATGTCTCCCAACTGCAGAATTGTGATACTGAGGGGAGTTGATGTCAGAAAGAAAACTCAAAAAGGCAACCTAAACACATTGTAGTCCATGGGGACACTGCCTTTTAGGCTTGATGTCCAACTGATCTCAGTACACATGCAGGGTAAGGATTGCTAAGTGAGACTAATGAGCATGGCAAAAACATATGCAGTAATTCATCATCATAACAAAGCATAGAACAATTCTCAGGAATTACCTGTAGGCTTGACATAATTGCATAGAAATAAACTGTTTGGTCTGCTCAGAAGTGCAAGAATGTTAGACCAAAACCTAGAGCAGGATGGTTGGCACCTATATACATAAATCATCCTTTCATGATGTGACAAATGTACAGTTTGGCTTTCTTTTTTGGTTTGTATACTGCAATTGTATTCAGTGTCTGGCCAAATAGGTCTTCATGTTCTGCATCAGAACATGTCACAGAAAACATAGCAACAAGAGGCAGCTGACTGCAGGGATAGAGAATTAATGGTTATAACCATGACACCTTTCTCATGCTTGCCAAAGACTTTAATACAGCAATAGTTCTCAAGTAAGACTGGAAGGGAAGCCTTTAATTAGTTGGAATACAGTTACTTCAAAAAAATTGTCTCTGTTTAGGTGTTTCTTCCTGAGAAAAGACTAACATCAGCATCATCTTGTGAATAATTGGGTTTGGTCCTGTTCCTGATTTTCAGCTATCTGGAGTACAGTTTAGGCTGCTGTTTATTTGACTTTCCTCCCAGAAGACCACTCTTCTGTAGAAGAATTAAAGCTATGCAATGCTTACACAGACATTTCTTGCACTTCTGGTAGCTAAGAAGAAGAACCATTCTGAGTAAGCACTAATAATAGACAAGACTGCAAGTAGCTGGTGGGAGCTCACATGCCTGAGAGACCTAACAGTGAAGGCAGTGACTGCTGAAAGGAGCAGATAGATTGCATTTACTGTCACGGATCTCTACCATGTTCCAGAGATCATGCTGCTTAGGTAAAGTGGGACTTTGAGAGCAAAAGTCTAATTAAAATAAGTGTGTGTTATATAACCATGCTTGGAAGGCAAATTTTTCTGCAATATTCCTTAGTGGTTGGGAGCTGCCTTTCTTTAAAGCATTTCTATAGCTCAGCTCTAACCATTTAATAGTTGGAAGATGATAAGAAAATAAATTAGATTTTGGTACAGAGAGCTCAAATTAATGTCAGGAGGATACGTAGCTTTTAGCACTTATGATCTGTAACCATGTCATGACCCATATCAACAACAAGGTCCTTATTTTTCAGGGAAGGCTGGATAGCACACACCACAAAATGGCTTTTTAGAAGACTACCTGATGCAGAAGACTTCATTTTGCTGCAGAAATGTTCTGTGTACAAATACCATGTTTCAGGGAGTGACTTAGCTCCATCAGGTCATGGTTAGGACAGCACTGGTGAGGCTGCAGGGATGCATCTGGCCCAGGGAGCAGATTTACACCTCAGTCCTTTGTTTTAATTGTTTTGTCTCTGTGGCTTTCATGTTTTTCTTCCTCACTTCATTTATTTTATTGATCTTGTCTTTCCTCCTGTTTCTCTCTTTCCTGGTTACTTATAGATCAGCACTAGGATGGGAACTCTCATGGGGTGCCCCACTTGGCCCTTTTCTGCTAAGTAAAACAGACAAACTTGGAAAAGGGAAGATATTAATGTCAGAAGCAATGGGGAAAATTGAGAGTAGGGTCCATCTTGGGTGTCAGAGGTTTGGTAGGTTTGGAGTTGCCTGTCATGCTGCTTCAGAGGCCAGCTAAGAGAGCAGCCACTATGGCTGCCAGCACTTCTCTGAATTATGCCCATGGAGTAGCCATGGAAGGTGAAAAGATACTTGAGGTCACTCACTAGGTCTGAGTTGAATTTGCCAACACTGCTTTCTTAAGGAGTGCTGCACAGAATTCAGGTAATCTCCAGCAAGGAGGAGCCTGATGCAATCAACAAACACCTTACAGGGGAAAATATATCAACCATTTAACAGCCTCAAATTAATTTCACTGGTTGGGTGAATTCTGCCACATTCTTTGAATTCTCACAAACCAGTCTTTTATCCTTAGTTTACAGATGTACTTTTTAAAATGTAAACAACTTTCAAATGAGTTTTTATTGTATTTTAATATCATTCTTGTCATGTTCTGTACTTTCTTATTTCACTTCCAAATAATTTGGTGATGATTAACTCATGCATTATGTGTAATTCTCCCTTGTGACAATAACTCCAATTGCTATTTTCATGCCATCTTCTTCTCACTCGTTTGCTTTTGATCTTGTGTAACTAGAAGATCTATACCCTCACACATATTAACAGAAACATTTTAAAGTATATATTTCTGGTTCCTTCTGCCAACTGACTGCCAGCTCACAGAGACTAGACTTTTCTTCATGAAATTACTCTAAATTTGAGGGGTACTTTTTTCTTCTTGTATTTCTGATGGGCATCAATGAGTTGCATGTGAACTCTGCAAACAACAGTAATTCCTACAGTAAGCATTCAGTTCAAACAAACAAGCAGCAAGCTCATCTCTTTACATTTTATCTTTTAGACAAAAGCAACGTTTTGTAGGTTGATTACTGAGTTTAACCACCATCACTCAACCTGTGGCACTATTAAACCTTCTGGATATCAACAGAGAGCTCCTGGAAGTAAATGATAATGGGAAATAATTTTTAAAAAACATTAATGTAATTAACATTAGAAAATTATTCTTAACCTGAATAAAGATGCGGACAGATAGATCCATTTTATTTTGTCCTTTGGTTAGAATAAGTATATAATGCTGAAGCTGTAAAGTCCCATAATTCTGGCAGTAATATAGCACATATAACATGCATAGAAAACCTACAACAAGGGGAAACATTAAAAAATCTAGGTGGGAAAAAAAGTGCCATCAAGGGAGATTTTTGTCTTGTCTTGCATTTTAATTGAACTTGATCATATCCATAGTAGCCTGTTACTGTTCACCAACTCCAAACCTGCCTAGATAATGTTAAGAAAATGTAGAGGAGTAAAGTTCAACTATCAGGAGCAAGCACAGATTGAGCACTTATTTTCCACAAACCATTCTATGCACAAGTGTCCCTATAAAGCCAAACCCAGAATGAAAACAATGAGGTCTATGCAAATGGATGAGTGAAGTGAATAACCTTTCCAAGCCTATTCAGCCAGGATTGCCACTAGGAAAATCTATCATCCCGTAACAAGAAAAACAGTCTAAAAGGATTTATTAAGAGTATTAAGTCCATCTTGTTGCTAGAGTAGAACCATTCTGAAAATGCTCTGAGAAGCAGTTTCTAGCTTAGCTTTAAATGCCTGAAACAATAGCTTTTATATTCCTGAAATATATCCAAGTTTGGGATTTAGTATTCAGCTGCTTTTGCTCTTTTCCACTTATAGATGCTATATATACACACTAGAAAACCACAATTTACATTAGCTGGTCCTTTACCAGAATGTACTCATTCAGTAAAAATGTTTTCTTATCTGCATTTAGGGGCTATATGGATGCAACCTCAACAGCTGCCAGATATTAACATGGAAAAGCCCTTAGTCTTTTACATCACACCCTGGTCACACATTCTTTCATCCTAATACCCCTACAGACACAGCACCCCAAAGAACAGCTCCAGACAAACTCTTCTTTCTTGCTTTCAGGGTTGTTTATAGACATCTGTAATGCTCACCTAGTCAGTAAACTGAAAAAAGACTTCACTTTCTTTTGTATTTCCTCGTCTAATAATGTTTAATAATTCCCTCTGAATATCTAATAATTTCCTCTGAATTGCCTCCAGTTCACTGCACTGTTAATTAGCTTTTATGAATTACTGGAGATGGATGCATCTCAGCAGTGACTTAAGTGATTTCTTTATAGCATGTGTTTCAGTTTCCATTCATAAGACACTTCAACATATATTGGAAAACTGCTTCCCCTTTGTAATGCTTTAGCATTTACATAATGTCTCTCATTCTAAAATAAAAAAAGACAGAGCAGCTGAGGCAGTAAAAGTACAAATACTAATATTTGTCTTTGCCTCTAATACTCAGATTGGCCAGGACAATATAACATTTTGAGTGTTTTGTCAGCACAGTTATTTCTTCATTTGGATTGATAAACAAAAATAGCAAAGCCTTACTTTTAACACCAGTATAATTGGTTGCTTAGCAATATTGTTTTAAACTGGTTTCATACAAAAAGAATAAGTTCCAAACCTTATAACCACTACAATACCTAAAACAATTATGTGTCTCCGTGACAAAGATTGCTTTAACTGAATGTAAACAGCACACAGCTTTTCATAAACATTTTAAGGACATATTTATAGCTCATATACACTTTCCACTTTTATCACCTAATTATTAGAGAGACAATTTGCACTAGTAAACAGTTCATACAGCATCTCTTAGCATTTCAATAACATGGCTATAAAATTACCAGAACATATCCAACTTACACAAATGTTGAATCATTTAGAGGTTTAAAGCAGAGGTTTCCCAAACTGGTAGTCTATAGACTCCTGTCAGTGGTCTGCAGCTGAAGGTTTCTATCAATCTGATTACACGGTGCTCATTCCCTGTGGATAATGGTGAGAGGAGATTAATGAAGAGTAAACATTGACTAAGAAAACATATTTCAGTTTATCAACAGCAGTATAACATTTTAATTTTTTTTTTTTTTGGTAAAGACAGTAGCCCTACATTTTCTCCTAATAACTTTTGCAGTTTTTTAAATTAATAAAATGTTCAACAAATTATTGGCCAGGCCCCATCCTTGGAGACGTTCAAGGCCAGGCTTGACAAGGGTCTGAGCAGCCTGACCTAATTAGAGGTGTCCCTGCTTATTGAATGGGGGTAGTACTAGATAACCTTTGGAGGTCCCTTCCAACCCAATACATTCTATGAGTCTATAATTTCAGTATACATAATTTCCATAAAGAGTGTCACATTATATATATAAAAAAGTTTTGTCACAACTGCCTCTGGGACTTTTGTAATATCCCTTTGTTTCTCTGTCATGGTCTCCTCATCTTATTTAATGTCACTAGATCGAATTCTCATTCTAAGAAGTTCACATTAAGAGCCACAGATAAAAAAGGGTTCAGAATCATAATATATTGTTGTACAGAAAATAGACCCACAAATTGCTGATCTCAAAAACACATTTCAAATCACTTAAAAAAAAAATCAGTGATGGCTAAACTCAAGTTAAGGAAAACATTAAGAATATTTGTTTAGTATTTATAGTATTTATTCAGTACCACAAAACAGACACTCAATTGCTCAAAGATCATGAGCAATTCAAACTTTCTCAGGTCTAATGAAAAAATTGCTTTAACTGTATTAGTTATCTAAGTATTACAGCTTGCACTGCAGGATGTAAAAGATTCATGTCAGTAGAGATTTAAGGTAACAAAAGTAGAGCAATACTTAATGGTTAGTGAACTGCATTGGAATATTCCTTAAAGCAATTTGTCTTCTATGTCTGTGTTACAGTGCAGTTTAATTCACCCAAACCAAGTGAAAACTGCAGTTTATGAGTTTACTCTTACCCCAAAATTCAAGTAAAACTTGTGGCCATTCACATCTAGGCCTGTGCTTCTAGGAGCAAATTGATTTCAGAAAAGCAAGACATTGATTAACTGATTAACTCGTAAGTTTATAAGCAAGAGTGAAAAAAAACCCCTCAAACAACAAATTCATGAGGAAGAACCTTTCTAGAAATGTAACTTTAGATACTGAAATACTCTGTAGAGGGAAGCAATTTGCACAAAATATCAACTGCTGTTCTTTTTAGAGCCCCTTTTCTGGTGTTCACCTAGTGAGACACCAATGAACATGGAAACAATAATTGTATTGGCTTCCTAGATTTCTGGTTTCTCACTAACTTTTCCTTTCAAATGTGTAATGCCACAGCTGCATTCTCTGAATGTTTTCAGCTTTTATAGAGCTCCTGCAACCTGTTTTATACTGTTCCAGGTAATAACCAAAAAGAAAAAGAAAAAGGCTAATGCTTGAAGAGATGCTGTGAGCATCCTAGCTACATGCATACAATAAGGATTTGCAGTGTTACCTATGAAATGCCCCACTAATCTAATGCTGGGGAAAACACAAAAGGCTTGATTTAGCCATCAGTCTTTTGTCTGAATTTACCACAGACTTTCTATTTCCTCTAATTACCTTGGTGTGCACAAGAAAAAGCTTTGCACTCAGTTGCTCCCTACCTGTATTTCAGGCTGTTGGGACTATGCTGGGCTCTTGCCTAACACACAGTGGGGTCAGGTACATCAAACCTTGAAAAATTGTGGCTTTCTGCCAGGTTTGGGTGACATCCCTCCTTTCAGAGCAAACAATTCCATCTTTCCTAGACTGTTGTCTATCACTATATTTTTCACATCTATCACACTTGTACATTTTTACTCAAGCTGGACAAGCAGACTTCCTGCTTCAACCTCAATATCCTTTTATTTCTATTCCATGTTGTAAGCACCTACCTGTTGGGACTACTGCTCCCACTTTAGCTCCAAACCTGGTTTGGTACATACAGCTCCTTCCTTCTAACACTCCAAAAAGCCAGCATGTTCTTAGTTGGTTTTTGCTGCCATAAGAATTTGTGCAGCCACTCACCAACCCATGTCAGGGAACTGGTGCACGTTAAACTTTAGCAAGCAAAAAAACCAGTGAGCCTCTTTCTTCAGCAGTGCTGTGTTATGCCATCTTCAACTACTTGCATTACTAGGGGATCAGTATTAAGACCTCTAGCTACAGAAAGTCTGAGCAGCTCTGAAATACAAACAATTAGCATTCTAAAAAAACCTTAAAATACTGCTTGTGTTAGAGATCATAGTGTCTGAAGCAGGAAATCTTAATCCTTCCTGGATTCAATTTATCTTCCTGCAGTATAATTTTTGAGTCTCAGGACATGACTGGAACCCATTACAGCTTGTTATCCCACAGTCAGTGACCTCTGACAGCTTCTTCTCCAAAGGGAGAAGTGACATGTCCAAGAGCTAGAATCCCTGGTTTAGCTTAACTTGAAACTACTCAGAAGCTTCTCCCATGGGTTCTCAAGCTGATCAATGTTTCACTTTCCTGTGTATAACTTCTGCTGTCTGTGAGCTTCAATTTCTAACCACTCTTGAGAGAGGGAGGCATTTTATTTTTGGAGACCAGTCTGGATGGACAGAAGAGAGACATACTTTGTGATCTTTCTATGGACTTCATTTTTGTTCTTCAACATTTTAGTCTAGATAGGTAATTCAAAGTTGGAGTGTCTGTTATCTCATAGAAAACACATAATCACCACTACTCTAATATTCTGCTCACATGTAGTGGTCCATACCAGGTCCATACCACTTCAGAAGGTTTGCAAATCAAAAAGTGAATTAACATATATAGTCCATTTCCATATGTCTTCCTCTAAAGGTTACTGCAACAACATTTCCTGAATATCCTTTAACAATTTAATGGCAGCCTGGCAGTGGTATCATGACAAATAAATTTAAGTGACATAGAGGTTGTGGTAGCAGAATACAAAGTATAATGAAGCAATGTACTTCTTATGGAGATGTGACATGAAAAACATTGACCTGTGGTCCTAAGTAATTTTCATAAGACAAAAGCTTTCTTGGTAATAAAAACAAATCAGTCAATGTTCTGAAAGACTAATATAATAAACCATCAGGGAAGCTATTCAGCTGTGCTAACTCCATTTAGCAAAACAGGAGTCATTATTATTCCACCTTTGTACTTAAAGTTTGGTGATAACATTAGCTGCACTATGACAAAGTAGCCTTCTTGATTAATGGCAGATACCTGCAGAGATGGCAGTGGGACTTGACTTAGAAACAGATGCTACCTTGCTGGTCTTATTAAACAAAGCCAGCCTGACATTAGGAACACAGGGCTGGAGTTAAATGACAGAACAGAATATTAATTGCAGAGAAGCTGAAGAGAGTACACTAGCCTCATATGAAATACTGCATTCAGAGTCTGCTTATATTGACAAGTAACTAGAACATGAGGTGGAGGAAAGAGGGGTCAGGAGGGCAAATATTGTGCATAAAAAAACCCCAAAACCAAGAAAAGCATGTACCTTCAGCCCATGAATCCCAAGCTGATTCTAGACAAATGCATGCTATACTGCTTTGCAAGAGAAATAAAGTTGTACTTCACTTTTGTTTGCAAGGTAAAAAAGTTGTATTGCTGTAGACACTGAGCCTGCGAGAAATTAAGTGGTGAACAAAAAATTTGTGGTGCAGGTAGAAAACGATCACAGGCTATGATGAAAAGAAATGCTTTTTAACTGTAAGTTCATCCTTACACATACAGAGTAATTCCCATTATGAAATGTCATAACAATTCTTTATCAGCCTCACTCTCACTACAAATATCTTTGCCATTCTAGTTTCTAAACGAGATGGTATTGGGAATATCAAGGAACCAGAGGAGATGTTATTGAAATATTTCTGATCTGAACTGGAAATAACCTGCTGGAAGACCCAGGAGACTTCCTTTAAACCACTCTTTTCCTTATCTTGCAGTGGTTTTTGGAGACATCACACTTAAGAAACCAGTTCTGTCCTAATCTATACCATAAGCAACTCCACTAAATCCCATCAGGATTTTGTCCAATTGCACATATTCTAGTTGCACAAACACGAAAGTCAGATGAAGTTTATCAGCTGGGATTTTGAGGAATATATCAAAGTTGTGCACCAGTTGCTTGAAAAGATGATAAATGGACACACAAAGCAAAATGAAGGAGAAAAGCAGGTAAATGAAAGGAGCAGGTTATACAGGTAGACCTAAAAAGGCATCACAGACAAAGATATGTAACATCTCTGCATGATTAGCAAAATATAAGGCAACTACTCTGTGTCTGAAAGTGCTGCATAAAATGAGAGTGTTTGAAAGTTCTGCAGAGGTTCAGAAGAGTTGTTCCTGCTGATGCTACATGAACAGCTAATTGTGATGGACATAATACTGAGAGATCCCACTTGAATTCAGGTCTACCAGGCAATGCACAAGCAAATTGGTAGACAATTTCATGCCCTATCAGCTTAAGATAAGAAATGAGAGGGGCAGAAAATGAAATACAAATGAGAAAAAGAAAATAATTAGTCAATGCCCCTGTTACTAGACCTAAGTGTAAAACTAGATTATGAATGAGTCTACCAGAAACAGCTACAGGTATCATGTCAAAATATATCATGGTAAGAAAACTGAGGACATCATCCCCATAGAAGACAAAGCATTCATGTATCCTTGATTGTGGGGAAAAAAAACCCCATCTCAGCAAAGAAGAAAAAATTATTCTCCATCTTTAACTGACAGTAATATTTAATTGTGACTCCTCTTTAAGATCTGAATGGCTTTTCAAGGGGAAATTTTAAATACTCTGGTATTTTTTTCATATCACACATCTTAAAAAAAAAATAAAATAAAAAAAAAAAAATTCCAGTGCCAAATTTACATAATCTAGATAACAGCAGTTTCAATTCCCCAGCAAGCATGAATATCAAAACACGCTGCTTGATTACAAAATAAGTTTGCTTGAAGGATTTCACACTCATGCTAGTTATAGTATTTTGTGTATTTAGATCTGTTACTATGACTTGGATATGTGCTCGTTTACAGTCATTAATCAACCTTTCATGAACCATGTATGTTATTCACTAGCTTTGATCAGCTCCTTCTGTCACAAACTTAGAACATGAATACCACAGCAGAGAACAGCACAGGACTGTCTGCCATTCCTTAGCCTACATCCCATGCTGGGACTTTCATACCAGTTTGGCACAGAAGCTCTCATTAAGAAAGAGAGGAGGGAATGAAATGATATTATTGTATTTCTTAGAGGCTGATTAGCTGGGTCACTCAAAATTACGGTATCTTGTATAAACTCCCTGTGGGCTGGTGTTGTGGCTCCTCTTGCTAAGAAAATAATGTGGTGTGGCTCCTTCACAAAAGGTCAGCCCTTCATACTGTTTCTCCTGCAGAGGCAAAACCAGCAAGCTTGTATCCTCAGGGCTCATTCTCTCATTGTGCATCTTCTCACATATCATTTCTGCTCATCCCTTTTTTCCCCATGGCAGGAACAGCCCTAAGCTCATTTTTGGGGCAGTAAAATTCAGTTTTGTTTACACTGCTGAGAAACCTTGAATCAGCTTCATTTAGAAATATTACACTGTACCTTTCTCCAGAAGGAGCAAAGAAAACATGTGATCAGATATGTTTTTTCTCTACTCTTCAACATGAAAAAAAAAATGCAAACATTAAGTAGATCTCCTATTTCAGCACTGTCATAGTAAGTTAGGTAAACTGCATAGATAAACTGAATGTAGACTCACAGTGAGTCACTTTGCTCTGGGTTTATTTTCTCTTGATACCAGAAGACTTTGTCTTGAATAGAGAGGCAAAAAGATATCATAAAGTCAGATAATTAGAAACTTATCGAGATGAAGCATATGAATTATTTTCTTCCCATTTTGATTTAGCTTTAACTTCTACACAAAGACCTCTGCTAAACCTTGAAAAATTCAGCCAAGGGTGGTATAGCACTTGACCTCATTAAGGGACCAAGGATCATAGTGTGTTGAAGAGTCTCAATTCCCAGTGTCCTAGAGGATTTGTAGGTAGAGGGAGGAGAAGTGGGACATACTCTCTTCAGGCCTTAGCTTCTCCTAGAAGATGAAACACAGGACCATGGCCTCAGCCACAGTCAGTCTACAGAGATTATTTCCACTGCTTCTCCAAAGACACTTCTGCAAAAACATTCCCTCTGTCATAACAAAACCTTTTGTAAGAATACACAAGTGAGTTAGGCAAAACTACCCCTAGGTGTACCACAGACCCTCTGGAGCTTTGTGAAGTGCAACAGGAAAGAAGTAGCCACTGTCATAATAGATTTTTTTCATGGATGTTCCAACAGCAGCAGAACTCTGGTATCTGCACCACAATATTCTCCTTGCCCAGGACGAATCAACAGACTCCTTGTGCCCTAGATGGGAGCCATATGACTCCTTCAGCCCAGTCTACTTTATTCCCAAATCCAAAAGATACTATTTTACAAAAACTTTTTAAAATATAAAATGTAAAA